>QEOT01123811.1:0-54076 GCA_003123785.1 Pterocarya stenoptera
ACCTTTTTCATCACTTAATTCAAACGGTGCGTTTTAGTCCACGTAGGAGACCGTCCGCTGGGAGCCCCTCCCACGCCTGCGTTTAGACTTTTTCTTTTCTCTCTTATACTTTGTCGCCTTTTTTTTTATAAAAAAAAAAAAAAGAAGAAGAACAAGAGCTGACGTGGCATAATCAGTGGTGTGCTCAAATTCGTCACCAAAATAGCCTGTACGTAGCGGTACTATTTTTTTTTTCAAATTTGCTAGGTGTATCTTGTCCCTTTTTGCAATACAAAAAATATTCACAACTTCTTATTATTTACCTACATTCTACATTTTACATTTTTTTTCTTTTATCAAATATTTTTTATATAAATAGTAAATAGAAAATTTGAAATAGATTAAAAAGAATAAAATAAAATAAAAATTTAACAAATGTTAAAAATTTAAAAATTTTAAAAAATATGGAGTTTAGAGTGTGGTGGAGGTTGTGTAGAAAAACCCTTTGTAATATCTTTAGATTGGAAAATGTTAGGGAGCTCGATTTGGGCTCATGTTTTCTTCTTCCCGTTTGAAATGGGATAGCCAGTTGGCTTTTCCCTTTTTTTTTTTTTTTTTTTTTCATCTCCATCCCCCTACAATTTTTCAACAACTATGAAAATCCGCCGCCTTCTCAAGAAATTTTCATCCTCAGTTCAATCATTCTCTGCATAGTAATCTATATGGCTAAGCATAATAATCTTTGGGTCCCAAACAGTCACTTCAGGTTGAAAATTCTGCTAAGTGCTTGGTTG
Organism: Pterocarya stenoptera; assembly: GCA_003123785.1. Classification (NCBI taxonomy): domain Eukaryota; kingdom Viridiplantae; phylum Streptophyta; class Magnoliopsida; order Fagales; family Juglandaceae; genus Pterocarya; species Pterocarya stenoptera. Next base: position 774 of record QEOT01123811.1, read on the forward strand.
CCCCTCCAATTTCACAGGAAACAAACCACAGGACCACACTCGCACATATTCCTCGTACTATTGAGAACACCGGAATCCCCCATGGCTTCCTCTACCAAGTTGATCACTTTTACTTAAATCTCTTATTATTCTTCTTTTTTTTTTTTCCTGAGAAAACTTCAATAACCCATCATGCCTTTGTTTCGTTCATTTTTTGTTGTTTTTCCATCAAAGGATTTGGGCTTTTCTACTTTTTCGTGGCAATCAGTATCTTCCGTATCTTCCATTCCGAAATGCAGGAGAACGATCTCCTAGAAAATTTGTTTGGTCACGGCACCGCTTCAGTCGAAACGCAAGCCTTCCACCACCGGCCCAGTTGGGTTCCGATCAATTTGTATTTTTGATTTATGAGTTTAATAGTTTCTTGAATTTTGAAATGGGGGGAATGAATTTCCGCAGGGGAGACGTGAGAGAGAACTGGGCGAGGGAAATTGGAGGGATAAAACGGGGAAGAGAGAAATGTAAGGAGGAAAAAAAAAAAAAAAAAAACACGGAAAGGCTAACTGGCCTTCCACGTCAGACAGGAAGAAGAAATCGAGAGCCCAAATCGGACTCTCTAGCATTTTCCTTTTGGATTTAATGTCCCGTCTGACGTGGGAAGGCCAGTTGGCCTTCCTCTTTTATTTTTTTTTAATTTTCCTGAGCCCACGTGATTCTCTACGTTATTTGCCCCGTATTACCCCTCACATTCTCCCTCACCCAGACACTCGCATCTCCCCTCCTCCGATTCTCCCTCCCATTCTCACCCATCTCTCTCGCCCTCGCGTCAGACGTCCCATTCTAAAATCGGATCTCACCCAAATCTCTCTCACTTTACCCTTCCAATTCTTCTCCAAGGTAAGACACCGATCTTTTTTTTTTTTTTTTTAGTATTGTTTTTTATTTTCTTGCTTTGTTTGTAAGACTCATTGTTGGGTTTTTTTTTTTTNTCAGTTATGGCAGTTGGTCACAATAGTTGGTGATTTTCTAAGCACCAAGTGCTCGACAAAATTTCACAAAAAAGTTTGGTCTTTGCATATTAAAGACAAAAATTATCCGATTGGGAAGGATGGAGGTGATTTGGGATGTAAGGACTTTCAGTGAACTGAATTGTTAATTTAAAAATGGGTCAAGTCTGTTTCAATAGGAGCTATTTAAAAAAAAAAAAGAATATTTAGTTTCATATGCAAACTCTTAAGTTGGAATTAGTGAAATGCTTTCATGAAATAACCCTGTTGGTAGCTTTATAGAGTCAAGCACAAACGTCATTAGTTTCCTTTGTTTATTTTGAAATTGTAATTTGATTTTAGAAAAATATGTGGTAGTACGAGTTTTTGAGTTTAGATTGATTGAAATTTGAATAGTTAAGTTTGAGCATATTGTTGTGATTTTCTCACATCATAGAGATTGAATGAAGAGTTGAGATATACATGAGACTAAGACCAAGGTAGGAAATTATTTACAACTATATTATAGTTTCATATTAAATGAAGTGTACTTTTGTACAATTGAATTTCGTTTTTAATGAAGTCTTATGCTTGTATTGATTGATTGTAAGATATGTGCACATCTGGTTTACTAATCATAAGATTTATTTGGGTTGTACACATCTTAAATGGGTCTGTGTGATAGTCCTATACATGATAATTGGAAATTGATCTTGTGTGTTCTGATTGTTATTATTTTGCCTACCAGCCCCTTCCCACCAGAAGAGGAGAAAGAACTGAAGGAAACACTTAAAGATATTATTGGATGTGGGAAGAAGGTTAATCTCGAGCAGAAGGTATGTGGCATATCAATGATATCATCCGTGACTCTTATTTTCTTGCACTAGTTCATTTATGTTGAACAAAAAGCATATCATTTTTTTTTTGTATGTCAGATTGATTCGAGTATTCTTGGTGGCCTAGTGGTTGAATTTGGACAAAAGGTCTTTGATATATCCATCAAGACTAGGGTTCGGCAGATGGAAAGGTTCTTGAGGGAGCCCGTAAACTTTAGCAGCTTGTGAAATGTGTTTTCTAGATTCCGTGGATGTCTGAATTAGAAGGAAAAGTTATTTTCCTATTTGATTTTGGTTCTTGTAAACTCATTTATGTATGCATGGTGGCTTGCCAACCCATTTGCAAATAAAAAGCTACTTTTTTCTTCACATTTGTAAGAGCAATTGATGTGAGATCTCTTTATTCCATGGGCTTGTGAGTATTCTGTCTTCATTAATTATAAGGTCGCACAAAGATGAAACTTATGATCTAAGTATTACTGTTCAAACTTTGAATGACAGGCACATTTTTTCAACATGCTACGGTCTATTAATTGGATATATAGTGTTTCCAAACATAAAATAAGGAGCCCTAGTGTTGCTCTGCATGATAGCCTCGAAATCATGTACTTGTATATATTGTCCGGTTAATCTACTGTGGTCATTTTTAATGTCTCAAACTAATTGAAGAAAATGTGAAATGTCAATACACAAAATTGAAAATGTCAAAACCACGAGTGATTCCATTAACAAAGAGTTACAAAAACCAGGAGTGCCTACATTAACAAAGAGTTACAAAAACCACGAGTGCTTACTACTAGAATTGAGGAAAACCACGAGTGCTTACATTAACAAAGAGTTCCAAAAATAGGTTCAATAAAATCAAAAGATAACACATTTGTCTCATAGTCTATACCAATCAGTACGTATTGAAGTTCTGATGAAAAGCCTCTTGAGTTGACTCCTATAGGGGCATAAAATCGATGTTAGAAGTGGCAACGCAATTCACTAAAAATATTACCAAAATAAGTTAAGTTTACATTACATGTGAGTGATGAGCAGTCGAAGGAGTTGAAAAAAAATCTGGCACATGTGTCCAAACTTAACTTTGTTGATTCTAGTGTTAAAAATATAATTTTTAAATAACTTAAATAAAAAACCGCAAAACAATAAATGAAAAATATGTTGAATCATAAATGAATTAATAAAAAGGAAGCTCAGTTTCGTTGTGGTGTAATTGCCTTTTAATACTAGATTTCTTAAAACTTTTCTCAGTGGGGTGCACTTTTCTCTTAGACGGTGGTCTTCCCTTACTTCGAACTATCAACGGACTAAGAACTCTGCCTGTCGTGTCCTCTATGGAAATAGTTGTATCAACTGTGGTGCTAGTAGTTGTATCAGCAATACCAGGGTACTCTGTCTTCAATTGTTTTATCTAGCTAATCAATTTAACACAACTGCTTTCGGCCTTTGAAGCATTGGAACACAATTTATAGAAGCAATTTTGGATCCTATCGTACCTTTGCGCATCATCGATGTTACTAGTGTCACAACTGCTTTTCACGAAGGTGTATTTTCGCTTAACATCTTTCCTCCACTGATCTAAGATGTATTTTGTTGGTATTGTATGTTAGCCAATCTAAGTTAAGATACGGAGAGTGTGCCTGCACAAAATACCTATAAACTCAAATAACTTACACCTGCATTTCTCATCAAGGGGATCTTGAATAACTTTAACATTAAAGGTTACACGTTTTAAAAAGTCATCACCAACTTGAACCTCATCCACAACAACAAACATATATATACCATCCTCACACCCTATCTCCTTAGTAGTCAAATATAGAAATCCTCGCAATTCCTCTTGCACTTCTTTGAATTTAGCAAGAGTATATACACTTTGAAATTGCTTCTCAAGAGGATAGCGACTGATGCAAGGAATGTCCGTGTTAAAGGATTTGAAGTTAGCAATTGCTTCATTCTCTACCTTCCTCCTAAGGGCCGAATCGTACTGGTCAATAAATTGCTTCAGAGTAGTTCTAGAGTAAACGTAGTCGTCGAAAAATGCATTCATTCATTCTCTTTGCTGTGTAGTTGACATTCCTGCCCATAATGTGTCTCTAACAAAGACCATGACCCAAAAATGACGATCACTATATAGTGATACCAACCATGCATTCTCATGCAAATCATATATATCAAGCATACAACACCAATGTTCCTCAAACTTATGCTGACTGAAAGAGTCATAAACGTACCTATGTATAGAACTTTTAATTTCCCCATATCGACAATGTGATCCAAACTTCTCAGGACGCTTTTTCATTATATGCCACAAGCAGAATCGATGCCTAGAAGTTGGAAACAACCTCGAGAGTGCAATTTTCATGGCCTTGTCTTGGTTTGTGATAATTGCATTTGGCGGTTGGTTATTCATACATTGCAACCATGACTGAAACAACCACTCGAATGTATCTGCGTTCTCACTAGATATCAATCTGCATCCGAATCGGATTGACTGCCCATGGTGGTTCACACCCACAAACAGTGCAAAAGGCATTTTATACGCATTAGTAAGATATGTTGTATCAAATGTAATCAATCATATCCCTGAATGATTCATACACAGCTTTACTTCAGGCATCTGCCCTAAACACATTCTTTAACCGCATCTCATTATCAACGTCTATCTTATAATAAAACTCCAGATTCCTTTCTTGCATATCTTCGAAATAGTTACATAGAGCTATACCACCTCCACCCCGAGGCGAAGTCATTGTATATTGTCAATGTAGTTTCAACACTCCTTCTACCAGAATGTTACATTGTCATAACCACCCGCCTCAATAACTACAGACTTGAAATTTTTGGACAACTTTATTCCTACCTCATCATTTATCTCAAGTCTCTTAGCGACACGAGCATCATCCTTTTAAAACATCTGAAATGTCTTGACTTTCCCGGACTACAGCCGATGTGTGATCCAATTTCACCTTAGATATAGTATAACGATCTTCATCATTCAATGCCGCATTAATCTTAGTCTTACACCTTATCTTTACTGTTTGCATTGGTTTCATAACATTGACAGCACTACTCTTTGATGTGTGTCCTCGCACACATGCCAAGCAAAATCATTTTACTGTCCCATCGTCATCCTTACTAAAATTCCTCTTGGATACCGCAAACCCCTTCTTCTTACTATACTTCATATAGTAAGCATGTACTTCTTCTACGGATGAAAATTGCATTCCAACCGTAGGTTCTTTAATAGTTTCATCACCTCCAATCTCCTCATCAATTCCTATCTCATCACACTCATTATTTGAATAGTCAATGTCGGCATTCATTGCAACGTTTTAATTGTCTACAAAGATACAACATGTGAAGCAGAGATATTAAAATAAAGTTGTTTATGTTGTAATATATTAGTAGTCAAACATGAAGCCCTATTTATAATAATAATAATAAAACAATGGTGCTTAAAAAAAAAAAAACTCCTATTGTAATGAACAACTATGTTATATTTTGTCCTCCCCAATCGGACCATTTTTGTCTTTAATATGCAAAGATCAAACTTTTTGTGAAATTTTATTAAGCACTTGGTGCTCAGAAAATCACCAACCACTGTGACCAACTGCCATAGCCGAACCCAACCACTGTTGAAATAGACTTGACCCATTTTCAAATTAACAATTCAATTCACCTAAAGTCCACCCATCCCAAATCACCTCAATCCTTCCCACTCGGCCAAGTCTAACCCAACAATGAGGCTCAAGTCTCAACCATGCTAACACAAAACTCAAAACTGAGTCCAAAAAAATCTCAAAACAACTAAAGCCACAAAACGGAACTAAAAAAATAAAAAATTACAATTTTACCTTGGAGAGAACTGGGCAATGACTCGAGCAGGGGGACTCACAGACCTTGCCTAAACCGAAACAAAGCCACAAACTCAAATAAATGTTAAAATTTTAAAACTCAAAAAAACTCAAAACTGAGATTTAAAAAAAAAAAAACCCAACAATGAATCTTACAAACAAAGCTAAAAAACAAAAAACAAAACTATAAATAAATAAATAAATAAAAAGGGAAGGCCAACTGGTCTTCCCATGTCAGACGGGACATTAAAACGGGAGCCCAAATCGGGCTCCCTAGCATTATTCATATTTTTAGGGCTAATTTTATATGTTTGAGGAAAAATGGGATATATTATGATTTTGGAAATTGCTCAATTTTCTCCCTTAGAGTGAGATTTGAAACTTTTGTTAGTTCAACAATTTCAGGGTAGACGGATCGCTCTGAAAGATAAATTAGTGCGGTTTTCATTTGCTTTGAATATCTATAATGTCATTTGGTTATCGTTCAAACTATTTAACCACTTCTAAGAGCATTCACATCCGGTTACCTTCATTTTTTATAATTTAGCTAAAAACCACATAACCTAAAATGTTTCTCTAAATTTTACTTATCTTTCAAAAACCTCCTACATCTTATTCCCTATCCTTTTTCACTATTATATTAAAATAATATTTCTATATTAGTTCTTTATTACTTTTTTTTCTCTCACTTCTATTTACAAACTTAACTACTCAATATTTTTTCTTATGTTTTGAACTATTACTCTAGTGAATATTTTAAACAAAACTTTAAATTATTTTCCTGCGGATATGATAATATTTTTAAAATTAATTTTTTTTCTATTTTCGTAATTATTTAAATTATTTTTAAAATTATTATTTAAAACTATAACAAATATAAGTATGACAAAAAGTGTAAATGATTGGAAGAAAAAATTATTTTATTTGTTAGAATAAAATATTAATAAAAAATAATTTTGGGGATGAATAGTGATTCCCTATATTTGGAAAACCACTGTTCATCTCCTATACCTTTTCCCTAAAATAGGGATTCGGATGTAGGGACAATTTTAACCAAATTCTTAAGATTTTTCTCAAATTATGGGAAAATGTACATTTATGATACTGACTGGGAATGCTCTAAGGAAACAAATGGTGAGGGATGCAGTCGGTATTAAAATCCACAGCATTTGAGCTTTTTCTTGCCAAATTCATAAGTTAGAGCATTCCAAGCTACGCTTTTCTATTTTTAAGCCGGTATATAGAACATATCATTCACATCACATATGTTTATAAGTTGGTATGAATAACATACATAGTAAAGTGTTTACATTGCATAATTTGATTTTGAATAAAAATTTTAAGATTTGAATCTTAAAAATCAAATTTTGTTATTCAAATGTGTGGGCAGTGTGTTTTATACACCGGCTTGAGAATAGAACACCTTCAAACTATAATTGTGTTGCTATGTAAGTGCTTGCTATATATCTTTTTTTATTTTGGTGTCACCTTCTTCAAACTAATTAACTCCAATATTGCTGCTATTTTATAGGTTGGGACAAGTCTCCATACGGTTGGTGTATCTAAAAGTTGTCTCCCCGAGAAACTCTAAAATCAAGTCTCTATAAGGGGAGGTGTGGATAGTAAGTTGATATGAAAATTAAATAAAATATTGTTAAAATTTTATTTTTTAATATCATCTTTGTCTTGAGATTTGAAAAACTGAATTGTTTATTGTAGTGTATGTGGAATTTGGAAAATTTGTAATTATTAGATGAGTTTAGTTGAGAAACTCTCTCAATCCATAAAGGGTTTTATTGTCACTATTTACACATACTGTTTATGTGAGTGTGGTGGCTAACCTCCCATAAAACCTTTCTGATTTTAGCAAAAAATTCTACTCATCAGTCATATATCACACATTTAATGTAAAGTTTTCAAAAAAATAATAAAAATGCATCGTGAAGAGGATAGAATATGTAGGCCCAAGACTTGACTGAAGCCACCACTAGGAGGACAAGAGGAAAAGCAGGAAGGTAAGGGCGAAGAGTGTGTCAGGATGCAAGGGGGACAGTGTCAAGAGAAAGTGGGAAAGTGAGAGGTTGTCAGACATGCAAAACGAACTTCCCTCACTACTACCGAGACGCACGCAAGAAGAGGATCAGCTAAAAGCAAGTGGCCAAACGACGAGAAAGGCTTCTACGCCGACTTTTTTCTTCAACCTCTCGGAGGGGAGCTCCAGCATGGGAGTTTTCTCCAGCAAATATATTCAAGACTCCATCATATAGTGAGAAATGAGAGGTTATGAGATTCTGTAAAGAAGCATATTATATTGGATTTCTCATCCCCAAACGCCCGTTTTGAATCTTGTAAATCTAAGTGTTTAATTCTCTTACTTTTCATGCATTTATTTTCTATACACAATCATAGATAAGGGTGTCAAATCGTGTTAACAGGTCGTGTTCGTATCGTGTCGAGGTATGCACATTACAGTTAATGGGTCAACACGAACACGACTCGTTAAGGGTTTCGTGTCAAAATTTGAAACACGAACACGACAAGGTAAGATAACGGGTTGACACGACTCGACCTATTATGACACGTTAGTGAATCAGGAATCAATGGACACGACCCGATCCGTTCCGTTTCAACCCCGTTTACGATAATGGGTTGAAACGGACATGATACGACACGACATGACTCGTTTGACCTAATTGATTTTATATAAATATTAAAATATAAATAATATCTATAAAAAAATTAAAAATTAACTACAAGTCTAATTACAATCCAAAAATATATGATACACACACATAATACACATTGTAATAATATTTTAAAATTATATCTCAAATATAATAAACAAAACATACATAGTAATAGTAAATATATTAATGTTACAATCCCAAATATAATAAAAACATAAATATAAGCAAATCTAGAGCTTGAAGAAGGAGGTGGAGCGTCCTCCAAGTCCTTACCCTTGTTGTTCTCCTAGTCTATTACATCTTCGGTTAACTCGTCCAATTTAACTTTTTCTTGTGTTTCTATTAAAAGAAAGATACCAGTAAAGTTATAATCATTTCAAAAAAAGACCACACGTTTGATCGCTTCCTTCGTTTTGCTTTAAATTCCTCATTTTGAAAACTTTTTGAGTCAAACGGGTCCAAATTAATCAAACCCTCATTTTCACCTGTTGCTGAACTCATCTGACAACAAACAACAAGAACAAATGTAAACAATATGATATTTGAAATGCTAATTGAGACTTAGTGAAGGAAGAAGATAAAGAGCAAAGAAGAAGGATGATTAGAGTCCATGCACAAGTCATAAGAGTAATGTTTCTAATGCTAACAAATGTTTCTATTTGGTGTTTAATTTAGATTGTTTATTTTATTTCTTATGTGCTGAGTTAATGAGAGTTGTCAACAGCCTTTAGGTGATCCCATTTTGTTAAGATTAGTGATGGTTGAGGTGGCCACCTTTAGTACTGGAAAATCTTTTCAATGGAAAGAATAAATTAAGACATACATATTCTAAAAGCAAGCATACATACATATATATTAGAAATTAAAAACCTTGATGCATTAATTTATAAGTAATTCTTCTAAAATGCCACCTAATCATTATTTAAGAATCAGATCGAAGAAGCCTATCACCTAATTAATTAGAAAAACACGTTATCTTTATATTACTAGGCATATTGGTAGGTGATTTGGTTGCACCACAGTTCTCAAATCTCAATAGGTGACTTCATTCTGAGCAGACGAGCTTTCGGTCGGATGGCTCTAACTACTGATATTGAGTATAGACGGTCAGATTATAATCTAAAATATATATCGTAGTTAGAAACAAAGGGTTCATTTATTAATGCCTCTGCTTGTTATCACTGGTGGCCTGCTCCTTTTTGAAACCAGTTAACGTCTTAATTTACTGCTCTTTTCAAACATGCATGGGTTACTTTCTTACAATAATCGTTACCTCAATTTAATGAAAATGGAGTTAGGATGTTCAAGATCTGGCTGCCTTTAAAAGGAAAGAAAAAAGAAAAAATTATAGGATTATTACTACATACAAATAGTTGCATCGATTCATGGATCAAACCTATGAGAATAATTATATAGACAATATTGTATTTTTCAATTACCAGCCAATATAATAATACCACTTCAAGAGCAAGGCTGGATTTTTCAAAAAAAAAAAAAAGTTGTTGCCCACAGTTCTCAAATCTCAATAGGTGAATGCATCTACCCTTTCAAAATTGTTGTTCTGTGCCAAAGAAATAAATGTTAATAAATATTTCTCACCTATCAAACACTACACTAAGATAGGATCTACACGAAGCGTTTTCAAAGCTTAAAAAAAAAAGAAAAAAAAATAATGTGTGAAGATAGTTTGGATATAAACAGCGATGCGGCAATCTGGACTAAAATGCCTTTACTCTATATCATATTAGACCAAAATGACTCTTACTACAAATTTCATACAATCAAGAATCCAAGATTCATCAAGAGCAAGGTTGGTTTTTTCAAAAAAAAAAAAGAGCAAGGTTGGATTGACTTACAGTGGGCGACGTGGTGTGGGCGACGGGGCGCTGGCGGCTGATCTGTGGCTCTAATTATTTTTGGGTGACTTAGCGTCACAGTACTGAAGGGGGGCGGCATCACTGGAGGGGGGCGCGGCATCACCGAATCGTGAAGAGAACTGGACTGGGGGCCTGGGGCGGCATCACCGTGAAGAGAACTGGAAGGGGCGACGACGTGGCGTGAATTTCTAGATTGGAGAAATGGATGGAGGGGCGGCGTGGGTTTGGCGAGAAGGAGGAGGAAGATGAGTGAGATGAAAGTGAATTTCAAAAATGGTATGAAGGGGCGGCAGAGACTTAAGTCATTAGGATTTTTTTTTAGTTTTAGGTTTAAGGGTAAAAAGGTAATTTTGATTTTATTAATGGGTCATAACGGGTTGACCCGTTAAGCATTCGTGTCTTAACGGGTCAACCCATTTTTATCCGAACTCGTTAAGACTAAACTAGTACACGTTCCCCTGTGCACCCCAAAGGGAACCTCACCTCCCGTGGCTCCCACAAGCTGGTAGCAGCTACCTGCCACCACCAAGACCGCTAGAGTTATCTGTCATTGGCGGGGCATTCCTTGACAGCAATGCGTGTTGCTCGGCCATGCATTGTGTTGCTCGGTCACCTAGTGGAGGGCACATTGCTTGGCCATGCAGTGCGTTGCTCAGCCACCTAGTAGCAGGCACTTTGCTAGGCCATGCAAGGCGAAGCATCTCGCCCACTTGTTGCCCTGCCTTACCTTGCTCAGACACAAAGCATCACATACGGATGCATCTCGATCAGAACAAGCTTAATCCTCAGCCATCCGTATCTCGACCACTGGCTCCTCGGACTGACCTCCCCTGGCAACCATATCAACATGCTGGCAACCACTTCCTCAGCCACCTGCTCTGGACAGCCTATCGGAACCACAGGACTCACCTGCTTGGGATAACTCCTGGTATGCAGGGGCTCACTTGCTCGGGACTATACCTAGGATGCACAGGACTCGCTTGCTCAGGACAATTTTTTGGATACATGGGACCCACTTGCTCTGGTGCATTTCCTCGACTGCATGAGACTCATCGGGCCACACATTGCACAGTCACCCAAGTGGTCAAGGGTTGTCGCCTAAGAGAGTTATATGGTGCTACATGGGTTCCTAATAGAAAAAATAAAATTAAAAAAAATAAGAAGAAGAAGAGAGAGAGGAAGGTAAAGAAATTGTAACCGGCTACGAGCAATTTCAGTCAAGCAAAATTTGACTACAGCGACTAAAACTCCCTGGTTTGTCTCTCTCAAAATTTGTGTGAATTTATTTCTAATGATAAAACTGCTTCCTGTGGTGTAGAACACTGACCACGTTGCACCGCTCGGGCACAGCCCTGACGTCCCAATATAACCCCATCAGAACAAATTATTCGTTACTAACGTGCATGCGGGCATGGTCACCTCACTTGGAGGGCAACTTCCCGACAGCTAACAACCAGTGCTTAAGCGTGTGCTACACATGTGAAACGTGCACCATGCATAAGCCATGCATGGTACACATAATTGAGAACATGGAACAACCCTGCCTACAGTACATGTTGCATGGCCCATGCAATGTGCTCTACCATATTTCTTGCCCACGTCTGCTCGGCCCATTTCAGTCAAGCAATAATCGACTACTACAACCAAAACTCTTCGAATAAATTGCTTGGCATCGCAAGCACCCGAATCTTCTTCATCACTAAAACATGACAACCCACAGACCGCACCGTCACATCTCCAACCTTCGCCGCGCTCTAGCAGAGCAATTCAGGTTTGCAATCTCACTTTGTAATTTGAGTCATTTATGCTAATCAAGTTAACTTTTTTTAACACGAACAAGCATCTCCTTCGGCCAAGCTGAGTCCCTTGACTCACTACTAGGGGGTGTAAGTTTGGACCGAAAAATTGAAAAACCAGTGCGAACCAGACCGGACCGAACCGGTTGGGTCTGTTTTCAGGTTCGGAATCGGTTCTTTACTTACACAAATCGGCCAAACCCAGTCCGGTTCCAATTCCGTGATTTTCGGGCCGGACCAAACCGAACCGAACTTGTTGAAAAAAAATATATTATATATATAAGTTTTATACAAAAATAATATTATACAAAATATTTTTATATATAAGTTTTATATATAATATATAAAAAGAAAGAAAATGCCTCAAATATTATTACTAAATTTTGATAAGTACATAGGACATTAGTAGTTATACTAATATAGACTATAGTTATACTTATACTAATATAGTTATACTAAATCACTATAACTAATACTAACATATAACTAATACTAATATAGTACTTGGCTTTAGTAAAGCAGATTTTTTTTAGTAAAGTATATTTTTTTAATAAAAGTATAAAACAGATTTTTTTAAAGCAGTTTTTTTTTAACAGATTTTTAATGACAAACTGTCAAACTTACATTTAAAAAAAATTAGAAACCGGAAGTACCGGTTTAGAAGGGTTACCGGTGCATGATCGATTTTGGAAAATGCAAAACCGGTAGATACCAGTTCGGTCCTAAATTTTTTCCAAAATCAGACCGGACCGAACCGGTTACACCCCTACTCACCACGACACAACGGTCAAACACAAATCTCTTGACTTGTCGACCCTCATGCCAACTAAAGTCAAGTCCATAGACTCGCCACAATGCATTGGTCAGGCTAAAGCCCCAGAGCTTGCCCACACGACTAGTCGGATACAAGTTTCTTGACTTGTTGACCTTTGTGCCACTTCGCAGGATGCACTGGTCGGGCTATAGCCCTATGGCTCGCCCACAAGTCCTTTAACTTGCCAACCTTCGTGTCGCCAAGCTGAGTCCCTAGACTCACTGCAAAATTTGGGCTGAGCATTAGTCCCAGGACTTGCCCAGATGGCCACTCAGACACAAGTCCATTGACTTGTTGACCTTCGCACTACAAGCCGAGTCCTTGGTTCAGCGCTAAGTCGAGCAGGGCACCGGTCCCAAGACGTGCCTAGAAGACCCCTCAGACACAAGTCCCTTGACTTGCCGACCTTCGTGCCACCCAGCTGAGCCCTAGACTCGCTGCAAAGTTTAGGCCGAGTACTAGTCCCAAGACTTGCCCAGACGGCCGCATGGACAGAAGTCCCTTGACTTGCCGACCTTCACGCTACAAGCTGAGTCCCTTGATTTGCAGTCCCTAAACTTTTCTAGAAGGCCCCTCGAACACAAGTCCTTTGACTTGCCAACTTTCATGTTGCAAGCACGAGTCCCTTGATTCGCCCCAAAGTCAGGGTGAACATCAGTCCCAGAACTCGTCCACACGACCAGTCGGACACAAGTCCCTTAACTTGCCGCCTTTCGTGCTGCCAAATCGAGTCCCTAGAATCGCTGCAAAGTTTAGGCTGAGCACTAGTCCATGGACTTGCCCAAATGGCCATTCGGACATGAGTCCCTTGACTTGCCAACCTTTGCGCTACAAACCGAGTCCCTTTATTTGCCACAAGGTCGGGCTGGGCACCAGTTATAGGACTTGCCCATATGGCCCCTCGGGAATGAGTCTCTTGACTTGCTAACCTTAGTGCCACCAAGCCAAATTCCTAGACTCGCCACGAAATTTAGGCCGAGCACTAGTCCCAAGACTTGCCCAGATAGCCGCTCGGACACAAGTCTTTTGACTTGCTAACCTTCATGCTACACTACTGCTTTGTGCGGGTTGCCTTCGGGAATGAGTCGACGGGTTCAGCAACCACCTAAGGTGGACCTAAGGGATCGATGGGTCCTCTGACCACTTTGCGTGGGTTATTTCACACAAACTCCGACACTAGCAATAAATCGAAAACAAAAAGGTCAAATGGACATACACTTTTCAATAACGACAGACAAACATGAGTATGCATCGCCAAACTACACATCATACGTAGTTGAGTACACCTCCCACCACATCCGAGCTCCGCATTCGCATCATACGCGGTCGAGTAATCCTCTTGTCACATCTGAGCTCCGTGCTTGTATTGCCTAGTATCTTACACGGGCAAGCACACCTCCCGCCTAACTCTACACCCGAAAGTCTTTCTCGCTTAACTCAAGTGAGGTGGACAACCAAGGACCAACTCCCGAAATTTATTTCTCACATATTTCTACAGACAATCTCAGTTGCATATTTTATCTTAAAGATTCTCAAGGTCTTTGTTGGGACAATTTGTCATTAAGAACCGCAGGCAACTGAAAATGATAAAATATCTAGGCCCAAGACTAGACCAAGCCCACCAGGCCACCACTAGGGGACAAGAGGAAAAGCAGGAAGGTAAGGGAGAAGAATGTGTCATGAGGCAAAGAGGCAGTATTAGGAGAAAGTGGGAAAGTTATAGGTGGTCAGACACGCAAAATGAACTTCCCTCACCACTACCAAGGTGCACACGAAAAGAGGATCAGATAAAAAGCAAGTGGTCAAATGATGAGAGAGGTTTCTACTTCGACTTTTTCTTCAACCTCTCAAACGGGAGCTCCAGCAAATGGGTCTTCTCCAGTAAATATATTCAAGATCTCCACCATACAGTGAGAAATGAGAGGCTATGAGAGATTGTAAACGATCATATTATTATAGATTTTTCCTCCCCAAACGCCCGTGGACATATGCATTATGCCGAACCTTGTAAATATATGTGTCTCAATCTCTTACTTTCCTTGCATTTGTTTCTATACATCGCTATAGATGTACACAGTAACAGCATACGGTCACACCAGACCACTATCATGGGCACCAGACCACACCCATCGAGGCCCAAACCATCATAACGGACAAGGAATAACTCTTTCTCCCATTATGGCCTATTGTGTGATTTTTTATGCATCAACACACTGCACACGCTACTAGACACTCACCATCCTTCTCCCCCTTCTCAAAAAAGCAACAGCGTAACACACAACATAAACTAGCAAAAATAGAGAGATCATAAACTGGATCAGATCTAAAGAAGACCTAAGAGAAATATTGATGAATTGTGCGTTTGGATTGCATGTACGGCGCAATGCTAACGTTTTTCTGGGTCTACTGGTCCGCTAGATCTCCCTGTCTGAATTTGATCCAATAGAAGATTCATGGGTTGGTTTTAAGGTGAAGTCAAGCTTCTCTGACTGACCTTCGCACCAGCAAGAACTCACAAAATGGTATCTTTAAGAAGAAAATATTTTAGAAGGCAACGAAAAGTAAGGTCCTTGTATTCGAACAGGATCATTTGGGAGATAAGAACTGAAAGTGGCGTTTATGTTAGTAGGAGGAAAGAAAAAAAACAAAAAAAAAACTAGGTAAGCGTGTGGTGCATGTGTGTCTGTTGATTAGGAGAATTTTAAGGCTTGGTTTGGATAGGAAGAATTTTTCATTTCATTTTATTTCATCTCATCTTATTTGAATATTTAAACACCACAAACACAAATATTTTTTAATTTTCAATTTTTAAATTTTAATTTTTTTCATTTAATCATTATAACTTTTTCCAAATTTTTAAACAAAACACAAAACATACAGTTCAACTTCTTCAAATTTCAAAATTAAAATTATATTCTAACAATACTTTAACTTTTTAATATTTTTATTCAAATTTTTTTTCTCATTTTTCAAAACTCCATAAAACGTATAACTAAAGTCATTTCACTATTATTCATAAATCATTTCACTATTTTTCACAATTTATTTCATCTAATTTTACTATCCAAACTAGGCCTAAGTACTAGTATTTGAGTAATACAACTGATTTTTATAACTGTTTTATAAAGTATTTTATAAAATCACAACTCATTTAAAGAGTCATGTTAGGTTGTCGCCCAACATTAACAACTAGGCGTGCCGCCTAGCACAAATTTGTAGTTTTATATTTTTTTTTATTTTCATATTTTTTAACATATTTAAATATTTTTAAAAAATAAAAAAAATAAATCAATATATTAAAAGTCACTTTCTTAATCATTAAATAAAAAAAATTAAGACAAAATTTTAATATATGAGAGGGAAAAGTGAGAAGGCAAACTCAGACAGTATATTAAATTAAAAATTATTATTTTATAGAAATTATTATCATCATTATTATTTATATATGTGCGAGTCCTCCCATATTTTGGGAGGATTCTCTTTTTTTTTTTTTTAAATTTTTTTGATGCGTATATTTCGGGGACTTATTTTGCAGCTAGCAGGTGGGGAAGCTGGGGTTAGGCAGTGAATGTGAATGGATGGGATGCTAAGCACAGCCGCCTCGTGATTGGTAGGTGAAAGAAAGAAGCACCGTTGTTCATGTGGGGGGACCTATCTACATTCGTCCAAAACCAAATAATGATTTTAATAAATAATAATACATTCTCATTAAATAATAATAAAAAAATTATTATTCTACCCCAATATAGACTTCCATAATTATAATTATGCGTAAGGCTTTTATTTGTACATTATTGAATTTTAGCATTTTCCTCAATTCCAATTAATTCCAAACTTTAGTTTTTACAGCTATTAATTATAATAAATGTACTTAGGCTTCGTTTATTTTCACAAATAATCTCATCTTATTTAAACATTACAATTGTCTTAAACTCTTAAACAAAATACAAAGAATAATTCAATTTTTTCTTTTTCAAATCACAAAAAAATTATATTCTAATAATATTTTATTCAACTTTCATCTCATATTCTCCCATCTCATCTATGTAATCAAATATATACAGTCTAGAATGCGCAAATTCCGTGCACGTCCTACAAAAATTTGGAGGGAATTAAAAAAAATTGATTTTTTCATGTAAGTCCAAATGTCCTCTATTTTTTTCAAATGAAGTGTATTAAATTTACACACTTCATGAGGACTGTATAAATCATTACAATAATTAAAAAAAAAAAGTATTGGTGCATTAACTCTTTTTATAAATTGTATAAATGTACTAATTATTATTGTTATACTCTAATTTCCTTTTACATTTTTGTCATTTTAATATTTAGATTACTAAAGCTTTTCTATTGCACTTTCAAATTATCCAAAACGGATACAATAATAATAATGACCTATTTATTTTATCTTTCTTGCATTTGTATGAATCTGTTGTTTGGACCAATATTCGTCCATTTTTTCAATGACATTTAATTAGTATTTATGGATCAAATTGAATTGTAGTTGAAGCATGCGTGCCAAATTCATTTTGACCATTTATTAGATGAGGTTTGTTACTCATCATTCTTGCACATCACACGCTAGGCTTATTTTTATATATTTTTTTAATTTTATTATTCCTAAAATAATTGATTTCTTTTGCTCATCATCTATACACAATATATTTAATAAGAAAAAAAAATTATGTGTGGTGATGTATCATGTGGAAATGATGAGTTAAATTTTTCTTATTAGATAATCTCAAAATACACAAACATAAAATAAAATGAAAAAACGATTCCGTACAAACATCACATTACAACAAGTATAAGAAGAAATCACGACAAAATTAATGGTGACAATTAGTTGGTTAGTTCCTATCAGTTATTGATGATGAATAGGTAAATTAATTAGGATAGGGTTGCCATGCACCAAGATGTTTTTAATTAGAATTAAATTTACTCATTAGCCCCTGTTCACTGCCCCCACACTCCGCATCCTACGGACAAACCAGGTTCTCCTTGCCCCAACCCCTCCATTTCAGTCTCGCCCGGAGGAAGCACAAAACCTCCCCTTCATCTCTAACCTCTCCATCTCAGTAACGCCGCACGACTGCAGTTTCTGGTGACCGAACCGAGATCAACGACAACAACCACTTTGAGAGGAAGCACGGTGTGTCGCCAAGAGAGGATGATGATGTTGGTGGCTGGTCAAAATGGAGGAGGCACGGCAGATCTGGGGAAGCGCGAGGCTGACGGCGAGGTGACGACTGGTAGTTTTTGTAGCTAACCTAATTATTTCCGTCTTACGGTGGTGATCAACAGAGTTTGCGGTCTTCTCGGTTTTACTCTGTTTTGTCGAGGAAGAACAGGGGCTTGTGGACGTGCCATGGTGGCTCACGGTGGTTGCTTTCGTGGGTGGGGTGGTGGCAGAAATCTCTCGGCATTGATGCTTGATGCTAAGTAATTCATAATTTCCATATATCACAATAATAGACTTTAATTTCTTATCTTAATTCAAAGTTGTAATTCAAGTTTATTGATTTTTCTTCCTTTTCATGATATAATCATGTAATGTTATCTCTCCGCGTTTTTAAATTATTTCACACTATACTGATCATCATCATGTATAATATCATGCCATTTGCTTTGGATAAGTTGACAAAAACAGTTATTAATAGCTATTTTCTTTCTAGTATCAAAATATATAGTCAACTTCAAAATTTGACTATATTTTATCTAATTTAATTAAATATTATATGTGTTGGATCTACTTATTAGGAAGAACGAAAATATTAAAATATAATTTGAATAAATAAACAGTGAGTACTTAAATTTTTGGAATAAGCAGTAAGTACTTAACAAGTCATTAGACACTGATTTCATCGATGAGGATGCGATATGATGGTTGTGAGCGGATGATGATATATCTAGGTTTTTATTCTCGATAAAATTTAGGAAAGATTAAAAAAAAAAAAAAAAAAAAGAAGAGAATTTGGAGGATTAACAGTTGAACTCAATGTCAAGCTTAAATTTAAGTGGTTGCTTGGTTTTATGTTTGGAAGTTAAAGTCCTAGTTTGGGTAAGTAATCTCAAAATATTTCATTATTTTATATTATTTTTTTATTATTATTTAATATTCTATTATTATTATTTTATTATTATTCAGAATACTTAAAAAAATCTCACTATCCAAATATAACTTTAAAAATATTTTTAGACAGAAGTACTCTTAGCAATCTAAAAGTATTTTTATAAAAATAATGAAAAATTTCATACTTAATTTTAAAAGGACGTTGTTATTCAGACCGATGGAGCTGTTCTTTTGTTTTTTGTTTTTTTTGGTCATTTTTTTAACATCTAAAAAAAGAAAAAGCAAAATGCTGCAACCGATGCACCGGTCCAATGCATGAGGTCCGGTAAGCATTTTCCATTTTAAAAAGAACTTGGGCAAACGTATGTTTGTTATTATTTTTTTTCTCAGGATGGCACGCGTATGTTTATTAAATATATCAAATAATCTTCAGAACCTCTTACTATTCATCACACTCCATACTCTATTTTTTTTAAAATTTTTTTTATTAAATATTTTTTATATAAATAGTGAATAAAAAATTTAAAATAGTTAAAAAAAATAAATTCAAAAAAAAAATTTTAAAAAATTTAAAAATGTAGAGTGTGGAGTATGGATGAATAGTAGGAGGTTGTGTAGCAAAACCCTAAATATATTACCTAGAAGAACCCAAAAGTACTAAATCTGACAATATAACTTCAAAAGTGCTATGAACAACCGGCTTGTATCCCTGCTGCGGCATCACGTTTGACATGGCTAAAATGAAAACGATATCTTTTTGCAAAAATGGAAAACATAAGGGGCGCTGGATTACCTTCAGCTTTTCTGTCATCATCTACAACAAGTACATTTTGGATTGCAAGCTCTACAAGTACTGGCCCTTCTCGATCTCGCTCACCATGATTCACATGGCCTTCTGCTCCTCCATCGCTTACCTCCTTGTCTATGTCTTCAAAGTCGTGGAGGAGCCCGCCTCCATGACCCGAGACCTCTATAATAGGTCTATTGTCCCCATTGGCATCCTTTACTCCCTCTCCCACTGGTTCTCCAATTCCGCTTATATCTATCTCTCTGTCTCCTTCATCCAGATGCTCAAGGCCCTCATTCGCGTCTTCGTCTACTCCATCTAGGGCTGTGCAAACTTTCAAAAATTTCGACTCCGCCCGACTTCTGCTCCGATTCCGACTCCAACAAACTCGGAGTCGGAGTAGCTCCCAATAAGGAGTCGAAGTTCGGAGCTTCAATCAACTCTGAACTCCGACTCCGACTCCGATTTTCTTAAAAAAATCTAGATGTAAAACGACTACGATTTTCTTAAAAAAATACAGATGTAAAACGACGTCATTTTACATCTTGATTTTTTAAAAAAAATGTGAAATGTGGAACAGCGTCGTTTCATCACATGGGGGGCCAAACGCAGGACTCTCCTTCCTTTCTTCCTTCTTCCTTCTCCTTTTTCTCTTCCCTGAACCAGTGAACCTCTCGAATCTCGCCGCCACTTTCCCTCGCTGTCATTCCTATTTGCGCCTCCGTAGTGCGCAACACTCCGTAGTGTTCACTTCTCAGGCCAGCCTCCATAGTCTTTGCCCTTTGGTAAGTTTCCGATTCCAAGCCTTAATTGTGGTGATTCTTGTGAAGTTGAGTTGTAGTAAGGAAATGTAGCAAAAACTGAATATGGTTGATGGCAATGGACTGTGCAAACCAGTATGCATGCAATGTGTTTGATAAAATGTGTAAGAGATTTTATGGATGATTTGAGTTTTATTGCTTTGTTTCTGCTGTTGCTGGTGGTGCAGATGTTTAGGACGTATTTACTCAAAATCAATGTCAATGAAAGTATGTGTGAACTGATTGTTGAATTATGGCATGATCAAAAGAGAATTGATATATATGTTCAAAACAAACCTGTTCATTTACATTCCAATTGGGATTCTTCTTCTTCTTTCATTAATAATATAAACTATAAGAGAGATACATACATAAAGAGAAGTTCAAAGTACAGACTTCATCATATATATATATATATATAGTTGGGTGGATAGTATTATTATGTTCTTGTTTTATAATTGAAATGATTGTCATTACAAGTAGTGATGTGTTGTAAAACCGACTTTTAAGTAGTAATACTCTTAAACTGACTTTTTACTGGGCATAAAACCGACCTAATTAATTGGGAGAGACTAGAGTGCAAGCTACTTCTATTTATGCAATTACAAGGCCTCACAGATGGAGAGGAGTGGTTAGCTAGATAGCTAGCTATGCATCATGCCGGGATTGACCCCAATTTGCAGACTTTTATGACATTATTCTGGTCCCAACTCAACTAACCACACACTGCATATAAATATATATATATTTATTTATTTATTTATTTATTTATTTTTTCTTTCTAGCGGCTTTATGCATATTTAACAGCCATTAGAGCAACTGTAGTTTCCTCTACGTACCAAAGCTGAGCAACTTTATTTATTTTTGCTTGTTCAAAACTCAAAGACAGCTACTACACATGTACATTTACGTCTTTTTATAATACAGTCCTTTAATTATTGTTGATCTCAAAAACTTTAGTTATAGTTTGGTAGTCTTAATTAAGTATTTAATTTAGTTGTAGATACCACAAAGTCTCTTAACAAAAATAGAATAAAAATCCAAAGAAGAAAAGTTTATAATGATTTTCTTGAGGGCTCTTAGATAAAATGGGTTACCTAAACTTTTGAAAGAAAAGTTTGTATATGTGACTTAGCGACTAGTTGTTTAGGACGAAAATGAACTTAATTTTATAATAAATAATTATGTTATAATAAATAACTGACTATAAATTACTTGCATGTAGATCCGAATTCAAGAAATATATATGTGGATTTCGTTTATGGCTACCGGAAGCATATATAAATATATATATATATGTGTGTAGTAACATATATACTGTTGATCATTTAGTTTTAAAACCTGTAAAATGAGTCATATTCATTGATTCAATGACCCGTGGCCTCTTGAAATGACATGTATAATGAATCATATTGATGCAAATGCGTGATCTTTTTCTAAAGAATATGTGATTACGTACATTACCATCATAATTATTTGTATCTATAAATTGGATTTTAGTTTTTGGATTTTTCTCCATCTTAAATGAGTTGATGCATTTTAATAGAGCCTAGTTATTTTTTAAACTAATTTTTTACTTCTAATTTATTTTTTCAGCATCTTTGATTATGATATGGATCCTAAACCTAGTGGAGACGATCGTTCATAAGGGGATGTGGCGGATGCCAATACTACAACTCCTACACCGGTGGGTACTTCCACCCCTAAAGCCACATCTAGGGCAGCTACATCTAGAGCAGCTACATCTTGTACAAGTATTCGATTCCCACTCCCAGTAGATATAGAGGATGAGGATGAGGATATATTCAACGAAGAGGAGGAGATGTCTATTGAGCATGATCAACCACCACGGCCTTCTAAGAAAAGGTTGTGGACATAGAACCATTTCACCAAAATTTATGGTAATATTGCAAACACGCAAGCAAGATTCTACCACTATGGGCAACTTTGTAAATGACATTCGAAGAAGTAAGACACCAGTGTATTCATAGCACATCTTGGTGGTTGCCAACGATATAAAATTGAAATTGTGAAGGGATTGGTGGCCACTGATCAGACCAACCTCAGTTACGAAACTTCTACAGCTACTGATGGTATACAGGCTAAGAAATTGATTATCTCTCAATACAGCGAGAAGATGTTGAGGGACATGCTTGCAGAGATGATAATTACTGATGAGATGCCCTTTACCACAGTCGAAAAAGAGGCTTCCGAAAGTTTCTAGATTTTGTTGAGCCACAATTTTTCATTCCATCACGATATAAAGTGATGTGAGATTGTATAAAGAGACATGAAAAGGACAAGGCAAAGATGAAGGAGATATTTATTACCATTGGCCAGAATATGTCATTTATGACTGAAACATGGACGTCCATACAGAACGTCTGCTACATGTGTATCACAGCACACTACATTGACAGTGAGTGGATTTTGCATAAAAAAATTATTGTCTCCAAAAAAATTATGGATCATAAAGGTGCATCTATTGGGGCGAAGATAGATAATTGTATAAATGACTGGGGAATTAGAAAAGTGTTGTATATTACAGTTGACAATGCTAGTGCCAATAAAACAGCAATTGATTGGTTTAAGCGGAACATGACGGTAGAAAATAATGTCATTTGGGCCCACGTGTTTATTCATGTTCGATGTTATGCTTATATCATTAATCTCATAGTTGTTGAGGGGTTAAAAGAAGTTGATGATTCCATTATCCGAGTCCGCAACATTGTGCTATATGTGAGGGGTTCCTTCCAAAGGCTTGCCAAGTTTAAGGCAATAACAGAAGATCTTCAAATTGGATGTTCTAGTATGTTATACTTGGGCGTTCCGACTCGATAGAACTCTACATACATGATGTTGGATGTGGCACAGAAGTTTCAAAGAGCGTTCGAGTGGATGGAGGTCAAGGATGGGGGCCTGAGGTATGCTTTGTTGGAGCAGTAGGATAGGGGCTCAATGCGCCAGACGCCCATGGTTGGACTAATGTGAGGTACTTTGTTCAATTTTTGAAATTTTTTTATAACAAAACCATGCAGTTATCTAGATCCAAATATAGGATTGTGAACTTGTACTTCAGTGAGCTCTCAGAGCTTCACTTCCACTTACAAAGCAGTTTTGCAGACTCTAAGAGATTGTTATCTGCTATGGCTACAAGGATGAAGACTAAATATGATAAATATTAGGAGAATATTGAGAAGATAAATAAATTACTATTTGTGACTGTAATCCTTGACCCCTGATATAAGTTGATCGTTCTAGAATTTTGGGCAAATTCCGTCCTCGGGGCAATGAAGGCTGCAAAGTTTATTAGAATGCTAAAAAGTGATATTAATGACCTATATAGTCACTACTGCAATAGTTGTCAACCTTCATCCATAGCTGGCAGTTCCTTACATTCGAGACCGATGGGGTCAACAGCTTCCTTAGATGATACTGACTCATCTGTAGGGGTTACAAGCCATCGTTATTATGCAGCAGCGGTATCATCAACTTATTGCAACGAGGAATATTATGAAGTGTACATCTGAGGTTGAATGATATTTTATGGAAGCTGTCGAGGCACCTAATACTGTATTTTAGTTATTAACTTGGTGGAATGTTAATTTCACCAAGTATCCAGTCCTTTCTCGTATAGCTCGAGATGTGCTAGCTATTCTTGTCACTACGGTTACCTCAGAGTCGGCGTTTAGTACTTGAGGTCACATGTTGGATGCTTGTCAGAGTTCATTATCATCGTCAACATTTATGTAGTTATCTTTAAAACCTAAGTCAATGTTGTTATAAATAGGACTGTATGAGATTGTTATAACTTATGGCTACATCATTGATCATACATGTTATTTAGTTTTTAAATTATTGTATTTAATTTTTTTGTAATCTTTTCAGTAATTTTTTTTACAGGTTTGGACTTGGGCTTTGGTGAGCCCAAAATTCGAAAAAGGGCATCCAATTAGCCCAATAAATGACCTTTGACACCATGCTCAAAATGGTCTCCATCTCCCTCGGTGTTGCCATCACCGCCTACAGTGAGGCCAAGTTCGACTCTTGGGGTGTGATGCTACAGCTCCTACCTGTTGCATTCGAGGCCACCCGGTTGTTCTTGATCCAGATTTTGTTGAATTCCAAAGGTATTAGCTTGAACCCCATCACGTTGCTTTTCTATGTCACACCGTGTTTTTTGGTCTTCTTGTCCTTGCCATGGATGATAATGGACTACCCTAGTTGAGGGACACTTCAAGTTTTCCTCTGGATTTCGTGATCTTCTGGAAGTGGGAGAGAGGACGGAGAAGGATCGGGGGTTGTGATTAGGGCAGGAAGAGTAAGGATTCGTGGGGTCAAAGCACCGGTACCTTGGAGTAGAAATAGAAACAGAGTTAAAGATGGTAGAGTGACGAGATTCCATGAAGCCCGATGGAACTTGCGAGTGTGAGCAAGGGATAGGATGAAGAGAAGAGACCCAAAACCATTGGCTTCATGGATAGGACGAAGAGAAGATACCCAAAACTATCATGGGTTCAGCTGTGATGTGGAGAAAACGAAGAAAGGAAGAAGATGGAGAAAATAGAAAGAGAAAATGGGGGGGCAAAATGAAAACAAAGAGAGGTCTATGGCTTTCTTGGATTTGAAACATAATCGTGGGGATGGAGGAAGAAGAAGATGAAGAAAATGTGGATTGGAAATGGGGATGGAAACCAGAGCCCCTTCTGTTTTCCTTTTAGCCACGTCGGACGCGATGCCGCAGCATGGATACGGGCCGGTTGTCCATATCATTTTTTATATCACTTAGTTCTTGTTTGGATAATTAATTGATCTATCTTATTCTATATAATCATTACAAATTTTCTAAATTTTTTAAAAAAATATAATAAATAATTTATTTTTTTCAAATCCTAAAAAGAAAAATACTATTTAAAAATTATATTCTAATAATATTTTGTTTAACATTTAAATCTTATCTTATCTCATTTAATCTCATCTCAATTCAACTTACTATCTAAATCTCTCTGGATGCTAGAGGTAAATTCTTCAACCATATCGAGTATGGGTATTGGCTGCCACCCCTTGCATAGATTCCTTAAATGTTTTTTGGGATAGTGTTAGTACTCACTAGTATAAATTTTACTTTTTATTTTATATTTGTTTTAATATTTTTAAAAAATAAAAAAAAAATATACCAATATACTAACAATCACTTCCTTAATTAATAAGTAAAATAAAAAATAAAAATTAACATCATTCTTTACGAAGGGTTTATGAAAAGTAGTTGCCCCCAAGACCAAAAGAAAATTCAAGTAAATTAGGGCCCAAATAATTCTGCAAATTGCCGTACATATTTTCGTAAAAAAATAGGGATGTATTATTGTATGTGGTGTGCCAAATTTGTATTAATAGACCCCTGTTTTTAAGAACAATTTAGGATGTGTCTTCCTGTTATATATTGGTTTTGTAAAAGTGAGTAGAAAAAATAGTAATGTTATGTAAAGTCGTGAAGTATTTTGTAAATGTCGCATAATTGTTTTGAAAAATAGTGAGATCTATTATTAAAAAATTAGTTTTTATCATATAAGTATCATATTTACTCACTTTTTAAAAAAGATTGTACGGCACTTGCGCATTCTACGATTGTAAATATTATTTCTCTATAAAAATATTTTTGTAATGAGGTCTTTTTTAGATTTTTGTAAAAGTCCTTTTAGTTTTTCTTCTTTGAAAAATATTTTTAGAAATTGATTTTTTCTTTTTTTTTGTATGTGTGCGCGCGCATGTTTAAGAGATATTTTGAAGGAAGTTGATTTTTGTTTAATTCTAGAAGCCTGAAAAATATTGAGAAGTGAAAACTATACATAGTCGTTTTTGCATCATGTAATTAACTAGAACTTAGAAGGAAAACTCTCTCTCTCTCTCGCATTTACTTTTAGGCTGTGATTTGTTTGAGGTCATGGTAATACTAGCTACAACTTCAAAGTGTGTAAGCTTTCATAGTTGTTTAAAAAAAAAAATTGAAGTCTATCATTTAAAAAAAAAAATTATGTGAATCTCGTGTGACCAACNTGAAGTCTATCATTTAAAAAAAAAAAATTATGTGAATCTCGTGTGACCAACAATTGATTTTTTTTTTTTTTTAAATAAGCAAAACTTACATACATTAAGATCGTATATAAATTGAGAAACACTAGTTTGCCCTCTCAACTTGACCACTCAAGTTGACTGTTGGGCAAAAAAAATTTTTTTTTTTTTACTTAGTGATTAAGTAAGTGATTTTAAATATATTGAAATTTTTTTTATATTTTTTAAAAATCTTTAAATGTATTAAAAAATATGATTAAAAAAAAAAAAAAACAGCCCAGCGGTAAGGGTAGGGCGGCAGAGTTGCCGCCCTATACAAATTATTTTCCATGATTATAGCACATAACGTATAAGTATATATGCTACACCAGCAATTAATTTTGTTAACGAATTAAGTGAACATTTACATATAACTCGAGAAACCACCGAAGTCGTTTCCCTTTTGAATTACAATGATATCATAGAATGATCAGTTGCTATATTAATTACCCTGGGTTGGCCAGTAAATATGAACCACAACGTGCAAAACACGTAACCTTCATGTTACTCGACATGAAATTAAGACCGTTTCTCTACAAACTATTAGGGCTTTAATTATATATCTTGCTTTCAGTGACTCGTATCACCTTAGCATAATTGTGTTGGTCCTACATACTTGCCCAAAGAGACAAAAATAGTTAAGTGTCATGGTACTCCTTTTGTTGAGAATTCCTAACTTCTCAACCTTACCCCTAACCTTATCATAGAAATCTGATAATATAGAATTAATGAGACGGGACGTGATGCAACCCTGTATCGGGATAGATTCAGAGTTTTTTTTTAGTCGGAGTTAGAATCTAAAATATTAAAAATATAACATTAATAATTAAATCTAACTCTTCCCATCAGTTTAGATTTTTAGAACAAGTGATGATTTCACATAATAACAAAATATAAATCTTAAATTCGACTTAAACTTTTGAAACAAACGGTGAATAATGACTTCAACTTATTATTAAAGTTGGGCGTTTGGAGCTCTGAGTTTCGACTCAAACGAGTTGGAGCCAATGCCTAGTCCTCAAACTTTTGATTTTGGGAATGTTTTAATGGCAAAATGAATGTACCAAAACTAGACAGGGGATGCTCATTTTGTTTGGTAGGGGAGAGCAAACAACGTCCACAAAACATACCAAACACCACATGATGTCGCGTGCCACCGATACGTTTTCAAGTTGTTGGGCCTTCTCTTAGGATGTAGGGTTATTGGTCAAGCACGTGATCCCCAGCTAACATCTCTGTCATTATTTCGTATAAAGCCTCTCTCCCCAAAGTGTTGTAGCCATCCACTACCACCGCAATCCATCCATCTTAGCATCAGAGTCCAGCACTTTAATTTGCCCCCGCGGCCTGCCTGCTAAAACACGCAGCCATATTCAAGCAGTAGGTGCTAAGTGCCCAACCTTTGAAGAGATCAGAAAGATGGTGACAGTGGAAGATGTCCGCCGGGCTCAAAGGGCTGAGGGCCCTGCCACGGTCATGGCCATCGGAACGGCCACTCCTCCCAACTGTGTCGACCAGAGCACATACCCTGACTACTACTTCCGTATCACCAACAGTGAGCACAAGACTGAGCTCAAAGAGAAGTTCAAGCGCATGTGTAAGATATTATTATATAGAGCTGATCTCTCTTTCTTTTCTTTTTCTTCTAGTTTTATGATCTCTTCGTGTTCACTACCTACTTGTTTTTTTTTTCTTTAATTTCCTTCTAGTCTTATGATCGATGTCTTCATGTTCACTAGGTACCTCCTGTCCTTTTCTTTTTTAATTGTTTGTGTATTTCATGAATTGTAGATTGCATGCCGAGCAAAACAAAATAACCAAACATGACGGCTTGGTGATCACTAAGGGTTTGCTTGGAAAAAATTTATATTCCAAAATTCTCATCTTATTCCATCTTTTTTCTAAAAATCACTTAAACACAAATATTTTTAAACTAATTATTATAACTTTTTCAAACTTTTAAATAAAAAATAAAAAATAATTCAATTTTTTCTAAACATCAAATAAAAAATTATTAAAAAATTATATTTTAACAATATTTTAATTTTATAATATGTTATTCAATTTTTTCTCTTTTCTTTTTCAAAACTCTATAAACATTATCGCAAACTATATCACACCTGTTTACAAACTTATATCTTACTATGATTTGCAAAATTCTCATCTTTATTGTCACTGAGGCATTTAGTACTGTCTAGATTATTTGTAAAACAAGGAAAACAATACAAGGAAACTGATAAGAATTTTTTTTTTTTTTTTTTTCAGTAGAAAATGCGTGTAAAAATAAGGAGATAGAAAGATAAGAGGGATTAGCAATGATTCACTAGACTTTTTTGAAACCTTTGATTCAATAGACTTAACCGAAAAGGAATCTAGCAACTGTATATATAATAATCGTAGACGCACGAAAGTGTTGTATAGTTTGCTAACTAGTGTTTCTGCGATGCAAAAATTCCAGGTGAAAAATCCATGATCAAGAAGCGGTACATGCACCTGACAGAGGAGATCCTAAAAGAAAACCCCAACGTATGCGCATACATGGCATCTTCCTTGGATGCGAGGCAGGACATGGTGGTGGTAGAAGTCCCAAAGCTAGGCAAGGAAGCAGCCACAAAGGCCATCAAGGAATGGGGGCAGCCCAAGTCCAAGATCACCCACCTCGTCTTCTGCACCACCAGCGGTGTCGACATGCCTGGCGCTGACTACCAGCTCACCAAGCTCTTGGGTCTCCGCCCCTCTGTCAAGCGCCTCATGATGTACCAACAAGGTTGTTTCGCCGGCGGCACGGTGCTCCGCCTCGCCAAGGACCTCGCTGAGAACAACAAGGGCGCTCGAGTGCTTGTCGTCTGCTCGGAAATCACCGCAGTCACGTTTCGTGGGCCTAGCGACACCCACCTCGACAGTCTTGTCGGTCAGGCCTTGTTTGGCGATGGAGCTGCTGCACTCATAGTTGGAGCGGATCCAGTTCCCGGGGTCGAGAAGCCTTTGTTCGAACTGGTCTCCGCCGCCCAGACAATTCTGCCCGACAGCGATGGTGCCATCGACGGGCATCTCCGCGAGGTCGGGCTTACATTCCATCTACTAAAGGATGTTCCTGGGCTCATTTCAAAGAACATTGAGAAGAGCTTGGTGGAGGCTTTCCAACCTCTGGGCATCACAGACTGGAACTCCCTTTTCTGGATTGCACACCCAGGAGGTCCTGCAATCTTGGACCAGGTAGAGTCGAAGCTGGAGCTGAAGCCAGAAAAGCTGCGCGCCACACGTCACGTGCTCAGTGAGTATGGAAACATGTCAAGTGCTTGTGTGTTGTTTATCTTGGATGAGATGAGGAAGAAGTCGGCCGAGGACAGGCTGAAGACCACCGGAGAGGGGCTCGAGTGGGGCGTGCTGTTTGGGTTCGGTCCTGGTCTGACGGTCGAGACCGTTGTGCTCCACAGTGTCTCTGCTTAAGTAGAGTCCTCCACCATTATCGATTTATTTTGGTTCCCCTGTTTTCTTTTGCTTGTTGCAGTTTTTTTTCTCTCACTTTTGAAGCTTGTGTGTTCGTTTCCATTGTTTTGGAGACGTGTGCTTCACAAAAAACGAAAGAAGAAATCTTGTACCCACTTATAATATTTTCATGAAATAATTTCTGTTGAATTTCTAAATATGGTGAAGTAAATATGATAGTTCCCAAGCTACAAGCAGGGAAATTAAATAAAAACATCATTTATTTTTAAAAAATATTTCATTTTATCTTAATTTTATTATTATATATTTTTTTTTAATTTTAATATAAAATAAAATAAATAATTCTAGTTTTTTAAATTCATCTCATTTTATCTCATATAATCATTATAATTTTTTTAAATTTTAATAAAAAATATAATAAATAATTTAATTTTTTCAAATCTCAAAATAAAAATAATATTAAAAAATATATTCTAACAATACTTTATTTAATTTTTTAATTTTAATTTCAATTCATCTCATCTCTAAAAACAAACAAGACAAATTTGACAGACTAATTATTTGAGTTTTTTTTTTTCTTTCTTTTTATTTTTTTTTTTAACTTTTGTTTGGATCTTACCAAATAAGGAGTAAGTGGATTTTTGGTAATTCAAAAAATAAAGAAAGAATAATAAAAAGAAACCCATATCATTTTATATTTTAGTTCGAAAAAGTGAGCCAGACGTAGATAAATTTTATAAAATAAATTTATATATTGATATTGACATAGTTTTATATAATATATTAAATTTATTTTATAATATAAGGTATTATATAAGAGTAATATTTGGTTAATAGATAAAAAATTAAAAATTTAATAAAATATTATTTATATTTAAAAATTTAAATTATCTTTTATATTTTATTTAAAAATTTAAAAAAGTTTGGCCATTTCTCTTCCGTTCCACGTCATTATCATGAAAAGATTTTAGTTCGAACTCCGTGCAAGGACATGTTCACTTCATCATCTTGAAAAGTTTTGAGTTGACGTGGTCCGTGGTAGCTGGCATAAGTATAGAGAGGGTAGGTGGCATTTATATATATATCAAAAGGGTAGCCGTACCTTACGGTTGGTTCACTGCTCTTTTATTACTTGGATTTTCTTTGTTAAAACTGAACGCTTCTGAAACGTCTGCCATGATGTGATTTTTCGTAAGTTGTGCGTCTTTATTTATTATTCACTACCCCATATTTTTTTTTTTTTTTCATTTGATATTGTAAAATAAGAATATTTTTCTAATATAATATTATTTTACAAAATATTGAACAAAGGGATCATGCTACAGTTTCCACTGGAGCTCCCGTTGAGAGCTCTGCTGAGCTGTTGTAGTGTTTTTTATATATACTTTTTAAAATATTTTTTATATAAATTTTTTAATATTTTTAAATATTTAAAAAAATAAAATAAATTTAAAATATTATTAAAAAATATTTTTTTAATCAGTAAGTAAAAAAAAATATTAAAAAATTATTTTCTTAATCACGAAATAAAATAAAAAAATTTTTATTTTATTTCCTAATTAAAAAAGTATTTTTTTAATAATATTATATTTTTTTAAATATTTAAAATTATTAAAAAACTTATATAAAAAAAATATACAAAAAAATAAGGGGTAACTTCCAACTAGAGTTGGGAGTAGGACGTCCAGTATTTTTTTTGAGTAAAAATATTTTTTATTTTAAAATATTATTATATAAAATATTATATAAAACTTAGTATTTAACATTTTAAAAAAATAAAGGACAATGTTACTGATGGTCCTAACTAATAGTGAACCGATACGGTGCATTTTCAGAATTTTTATTTTTTTATTTTTTTCAAGTATTTTTTTCATATTTTTAAATACTTATTTTATAAAAGAAATGTATAAATTAAATAATATTAACTTTCTTAATCACTAAGTCAGAAAAAAAAAAAAAAAAAAAATCATCGGTCAACCATACTAACGATTCAATAAGCATTTCTCAAAAATAAAAAGAGTAATTCTACATACAGTTGTGGAATGCGCAAACGCCATACAGTCGCTTTGAAAAGGAGTAGGGTCCGCTATTAAAAACTTAATTTTTTTTCAAGTGGGTCTCATTTTTATTCACTTTTTATCAAAGCGACTGCACGCCGCTTGCACACTCACGACTGTA
This sequence comes from Pterocarya stenoptera, assembly GCA_003123785.1. NCBI lineage: Eukaryota > Viridiplantae > Streptophyta > Magnoliopsida > Fagales > Juglandaceae > Pterocarya > Pterocarya stenoptera. The sequence continues at coordinate 33,005 of QEOT01123811.1, forward strand.
TTTATCATTTCTCAAATAAAAATGCGGTGGGAATGATTAGAACGTGGATCCTTCGTACAAGACAATGACTATTAAAAGTTTTTTTTTTTTTTTTTTTAAATGACTATTAAAAGTTGAAGGCACAAGCTGACAACCCATAATTGAAACTCCAGAAATGTTTGGGATCCCGAACATTTCTTCCGAAATGGTTTTATTTTATTTTTTAATTTAATGGTTAAGAAAATATTTTTTAATAATATTATAAATTTTTTATTTTTTTAAAATATTTATGATGATTAAAAAAATATATAAAAAAAAATAAAAAACTGAAAGACATTGTTCGAGACATCATTGGAGACACTATTTCGATGACTGTAACACCGCTCTTAAAACTCTACCATGTCAATTGTCCCATCAAATTAAAGAAAAATGACACATGTGTAATTAAAGGATCAAGAAAAAATTTACACAATATCTTACTATTCACATAATTTTCATATACCACATTTCTCTAATTATTTTTTTATTAAATATTTAATATATTAATAATGAATAGAAGAATTGAATTAATTTAAAAAAATAAACTTAAAAAAATTTAAAAAATTTAAAAAAATATGGTGTGAGGAGGTTGTGTAATAGCAATCCTAGCAACAGGTAAGTTGAGGTGGTTAGATTTAGGATATGTTTGAATAGTGAGATGAAATGAGATTAATTTAGATGATTTATAAATAATAATAAAATTATTAATTAAAATTAAATGAGATGAGATAAGATGAGGTGAGATAGTTTCATTTTACATCTTTCTACAAACGGCCCCTTAGTCAAGAAAAATGATATAAGAAAAATTATACTAAAATTATTTATAATTAAGTTTAACAAAATTAATATTTTACTTATTTTGAACTGTTGCAATTATAAAAACTTTAATATGTATTAGTAATTAAATTGTAATATAATTAGTGTATCATTATTTTTTTTTTTCTAAGCAAGCATTTTATAGATAAATAAGATACTAGATTTAATAGAGTGGGAGTCCTCAACAATCATTAAAAAATAAGTAAATACAATATAAGAGAAATAAAAAAGAGGGATTTAGAGCAAAAAATCTCTCCCACCCATTGTCCCACTAAGGACAAGAAACTTGAAGCAGTTGTGTGCTACATTTTGTTGGTTAGGACTGGATAAAGGAGACTTTCACAACCACTTTATCTTGATAATTGGTTAGGAAAAGTGAGAATATAAAAAAGCAGCAACCGGAAGACGTGTAGATACGCCGACATAGGACCGTCACTCGTGGTAGAGGCAAGTGTAGCACACGCACTACTCTTAAAAAGAAGGTAAAGGCCGGATATAATAGATCCGAAGTTGCTAACCTCGATGGTGTCATGCGTGGCAGCAGAAGACTCACTGTGGCTCAGTGATGCGCGAGGCTCACGCACACTATAAGCCGCACGCGCCGCTTGTTTGGTCAGTTTTCTTTTGTCGTCTGACAGATTGATAGCTGGGAATTATGACAGTGGCGCACGTGGTCGGTGGTAGTCGTAGGAGGCCGGTAAACATCTCTTGGTGCTATAGATGGAAAATTAAAAAAAAAAAAAAAAAAACTGAAAAAAAAAAATTGAAGCTCCTCTTGATAGAGAAAACTAGTAATCATTATTTACCAATAAGGCATTGACTTCGCCCGCGTGACAAAGCAAAGTTAAAAGCCTCCATTGCAATCTGTTTATTATCAAAGTGAATATAGTTATTTACGTCTCTAAAACCATTTAAGTAAGTCATAGTGCTGGACAATGAGCCATCTTTGTTATAGGACCCCTCCATCGCCACCGTCTATGGACCATTTGACTACTGTTGAACACCAAGTAAGGAGGAAGGGGTTGGCTTCATAGGGAAAAGCAACATAAAATCAAATGATTTGGATTTTAGAATCGTCTGATGTAATAAACAGTCATTAGGGGTGTAATGGATCCAATCTGGTTCGATTTTGGACAAAATTTTAGATCGAACCGGTATGACCGGTTTTGTATTTTTCAAATCGATTATGCACCGGTTATCCTTCTATACCAGTACTTTCGATTTTACCAGTTTCCGGTCGGATCCGATCCGGTTTATCAGTTTTTTTAAAATATAAGTTTGACATTAAAAATCTGTTAATAAAAAAATAAAAAACTACTTCAAAAATTTGCTATGATTAATAAAAATAATGTTTACTGCACTACAATTACAGATTACAATTACACAAACACAATCACAAAAATCTTAATAAAACAAATACCACCTAACACACCTTTGGTCTATGTGATCATTAGTCAAGTTGGCCCGAATCAAACACACCTCTAATCTACATGCCATTATTCATCAATCAGTTCACGTACATGTCCCCCACATACTTTCACTAACAGTCTAACATTGCACTTTCGGATAATTTCATAGTCACAATCACAAAACCCTAATAACACAAATACAATCACAAAATCCTAATAATTCATATCAGGTTTCAAACCCAATCACAAACACCATCTACTAGATTTTAAAGTAATTTCACAAACAGAATCACAAAATCCTAATAACATAGACACAATCACAAAACCCTAATGATTCATATCAGGTTTCAAATTAATTTCAAATAACTTAAATAAGTGAAATGAAAAAAAAAATGAAGAAACATTACCGTGAGGAATCGAAGACAGAGAAACGTGAGGGGAGGTTCGACGACGAGAGTGAGGTGAGGCCGTAAGTCCGTGAAGGGAAGTTCAACAACGAGAGTGAGGTGAGGCCAAGGGTCTGTGCATGGTAGGTTGCAGGCCATGGCTAAGAGGCAAGGCAGAGAGACAGAGACAAAAGGCAGAGAGGAGAGTGAGGTTGATGACGAGAGTGAGGTTTGACGATGAGAGCAAGGTTAAGAGAGGCGGAGACCAGACTCCAAAGTGAGGAAGAGAGAGGCAGCCTTTAGGGTTTATGACTTTATTCAAATTTCGTATGTATAAACTGGAGAGTTGGAAAGGAAACGACGTCGTTTCCTATTAGTATTAGTAATGGTTTGGTTCATTTTTTAATTTTTTTTAAATGATCATTAAAAAAAAAATCTGATGGTTTCGGAAAATTTCTATAATTTATATATATATTTGTAATCTATTTAATACATAGTTATAGACTATAGTAATTTAATTATAGTAATTATTAGACTATATAATAGTATTAATATTAGACTATTAGTATTAGTTATAGTTATTTAGTATAACTATATTAGTATAAGTATAACACTATAACTATAGTTAATATTAGACTGATAGTATTAGTTATATATTAGTATAGCTATATAATATATTAGACTATATAATGGTATAGTATTAGTTATAGTGATTTAGTATAATTATATTAATATAAGTATAACTATAGTTTGTATTAGACAATTAGTATTAGTTATAAACTTATACATTAGTATAGCTATATAAATTATAATATATTAGACTATATAATAGCATAATAGTATTAATATTAGTATTAGTTATAAACTTATATATTAGTATAGCTATATAAATTATTAGACTATATAATAGTATTAATATTAGACTATTAGTATTAGTTATAACCTATATATTAGTATAGCTATATAATACATGATTAATTACATTTTCATTTTTAAGATTAAAGTTTTATTTTATAATAACATTATCTTATATATAATTATATTAATAGCATATGATAAAACAAATTACAAATGTTCATATTTAAGATTAATATTTTATATTATAATTTATAAATTATAATATGAAATTATTTCATTTATGATATATAATTATATATAAAAATTTCATATATAATTATACACTATATGTAAAACTTATAAATTAATATATTTAAAATATTTTGTATAATTTTAATTTTGTATAAAATTTATATATAAAATAGATATTTTTAAATATTTTTTTATCAACTGGTCCTGTCCGGAAGATCCTAAAATTGAAACCGGACCGATTCCAACCGGTTTATGAATTCTAAGAACTGGTCCCAAACCGGACCGGGTCAAAACTGGTAAAATTGGTTCGGTGTAGTCCGGTTCGGTTCAGACCGGTTTACCGATTTAAATTTACACCCCTAACAGTCCTAATGGTACAAATGTTGCGTACTTCTTTTTAAAAAAATGAAGAAAGTCTATCATTAAAATTTATTTTTTTTCATGTAAATTTATTTTTCATGTAAATTTAATATTTAATATTTTTTTTAAAAAAATAATACACAGTACTTGGTTATTTTATAACTACAAATATAATCTCTTTTTAATAAATAATAGGTTAAAAGAAAAGCTTGAAAATGTGGTCTGTAAATTGTGATACGCCCATGGCCCAGAAAACTCCAAACGAACAAAAAATGGGCCTAAGCCTGATCATTAGAGACCACACCATGCATGCATTGTACTGGATTTAATTGTCCACTTCCTTAATACCCACGCAAACAATAGAGACATGAGATTAGTCTTGGTTACGCAGTTTAAATGAGATAAAATATTTTGTTAAAATTTAAAAAAAATATTATTATAATTTAATTTTTTAATATAATTCTTATTTTAAATTTTAAAAAAAATATAATTATTTATTATATTTTATGTGAGAATTTGAAAAAATTATAATACTTATATGAGATAAGATAGTTTGGTTTTGTACTAAACCAACCCTTAGTTAACACTCAATAGTAGCCATTCCCTTTTGAGAAATTATAATTCATTCCACGTTACACTTCTTTCATTTATTTTTTTATTATTTTTCATAATAATTATGTGATGTATGGATAATGACTCTTAAGTAAAAATTGTAGATAATTCAATAGTTTAACAAGAATAAAATAAAATATATAAAATATATGGTGTGGAATGATTAGTGATCCCACTTTTCTTTTATATATATATAGGACAATGTTATTTCGCTGGACGTCCCTCTTAGTGTATTTCAAATTTTTTATTTCTTTATTTTAAATATTTTTGTGAGATCCTTAATTATTAAGAAAAAAAATAAGAAAAATATAATTTCAGTAATAATCACTTCTATAATCATTAAATAAAAAAATTAAAATGCTCGAACTCTAATTTTCAACAATAATATTGAGAGATTAAGTAGCATTTTCATATATACATATATATATATATATATAGCATGGGGGCTACATGCAAGGCACGTATGCCCCTTATACGTAGCATCTGGTCGGAAGGAAAACAAGTCTTAAAATCTCTTCGCAGAAGCATATAATAGTAACAATTCATTAAATAAAAACTCTTTAAAAACAAATTTTGAACAACACCTAACTAAAAACACTATTATTTACAGAAATGAGCCAACATACAAAATAATCATTTAATTAACAAGCTCATGAGAGTTGCATACAAAAATCACTAAGTTTACAAACACAATTTTTTACGTAAACATTATCAAGTTTATAAAAGAAAAAAAATTAATGCATGTGGAAATTACAATCATATATAATTGTCCAATATATGCATGACAGTATGCTTATAATGTTGTATGGTATGCTGTAACTAAAAGTTGATGATTCAAAATTGTTTGTTCAGTTAAAAAAATGAGTTAGATGGAAATAAGATTAGTGAGTTGTGTAGTATAGGTCGGATTAATAAACCGAATGACGCTGCAAATGACGATCTACAAGGCGGAAAGGATAGAAAGTGGGTAAGATAGAGATCGAATAATGATGCAATATGAAATGAATAATTTGGTTTCACTAACTAATTACGTGCATGCCAGCTAGCTAGCTAGCTTCATGATTTGATCGTCACCACATGATATTTATAATTATACGCTATCTAGCTATTTCTAATTTAATTTGGACTCCTCTCCATGAATATATACATGATAACACAGCTAGTTATTCCTAACAAGACACATTGAGTGACTAGCTGCAATTTTCCAACCAAAAAAATTGTGCCTGTTTAGCTATATATATACGCATGAGCTTATGTCATATTGCACGCATGCGGGTTCAAAGCCTTTAAAAGATACTACAAGACAAAGGATTTTTAATGGAAATCTAAGAAATTATAGTAAGATATTTCTGTACTTTTTTGAAAAGCTGAATACCTAAAAGTAATTTAAAGTAGCAAATCAATCCACATGACACCGTCTAAGCCAACAAACTAACTCTAAAATTTCCTCCTCCTCATTTTCTTCTTCTTCTTCTTTTTCTCTCTCCCCTTTCTCTATTCGTCGCCAACAACTCCAACAAGCTTTCACATACGTCTCTCTCTCTCTCTCTCCTCTCTCTCTCTCTCTCTCTCTCTCTCTCCCCATGTATTCGTCTCTCTATCCCTGTTTGTCTATCTCTCTCTCTCTCTCTCTCTCTCTCTCCCTGTTACTGAGTCATCTTTTCTGCAACTCTCTCCTTTGTATCACCGTCAAATCCTCTCATCACCAACAACAGCCACCGCCGTCTTCATCATTTTGTTTATCTCCACAACTCCTCTTCTATCTATCTATCTATCTCTCTCCATCTTTCCATGACCCGGTCGCGCTCTCTCCTTATACCTCTCTACTTCATCCAATGTCCACCAACAACCACCACCCTCCACAGCCTGCAAACTCATGTTGCCTCAATGCATTGGTGTAAGGATCTCTAAGATCTCACTTGTTTCTGTTTGTTAAATCGTCTCATTACCATTTTTTTTTTATTTAAACAGATATTACATAATACTTGTTTCGTTCGATTTGGTGTCTGTTAACAATTAAATTGTCTCATTGACAATTTTTTTTAGATCTAAACAGATATTATATAGTGTTTATTTTGTCCGATTTGATGACTAGTTTCATCGAAGTTGATGCATGTCTATTGATTCTATTATTTCGAATGAAGGCTAACCCAGATTATACGTGTGAGTTTTCTATACAGCTTCTAAAAATTCAAAGAGTTTCAATCGAGAAGAGAGACGAAGAAAACTCATACCCATGAAACAACGAGATTCACAGGCAAGAAGAGAAAGTCCAATGCTGAAGAACCCCGAAGTTTGTGTGAGAAAGTGAGGATAAAAGACATTGAAAACATGAGAAGGTGAGAGGAAATAGATTTCGACCAGCCTTTAAGAAAACTGTAAAGAGACAAATGAAACACCGTAAAAATACACTTTACATAATCGGTGAGGGAAAGAAAAACACAAAATTATGGAAATTTGAGAAAACATAGGGAAAAATTAGATGAAAAAATATTATTCATCCTGTATAGAGCATTCAAGGGCAGAAGTAAAATAGAAAGTGTCAAACAAAAATAATATTCATTTATATTCATATGCCTATAGCCACTTTTAATATATAAGATATATAAATATATATATATAGAGCAGTGCTACATCCACCAACCTGAGACCCGTCCCAAGAATTGGTGGATGTAGCACGAGACTCGTCTCGATAAGAACAAAAATGTTTTTTTTATTATTTTTTATTTTTTTCATTCAGTTTTTTTATACTCTAAAATATTTTTTTAAAAAAAAAATTTACAACATCACTAAAAAATATTTTCTTAATCACTGAATAAAAAAATAAAAAAATTGTCCAATAAGAACCCAACATTCAGTGATGTAGCATTTTTTTTTTACAGGTAATGATACCCTTACGGTTGGTTCACTACTCTTTTACTACTTGTCCTACTTGGACTATTTTCTCATTTTCTTTGTTAAAACTGAATGCTTCTCTCTTATTTAGTCTGAAACTTTTGCCATGATGTAATTTTTCTGTCATGATGGGATTTTCTGTAAGTTGTGCCTTTTTCAAATTTTGAATCACCATTCCACATTTTGTCTTCATTTTCATTTTGAAATTCAAAAACTACCATATCTCATGCTAGCAAGACTCGTTCCTCTCAGAAGTGCTGAATTTGTTCTTCTCAAAACTCCTGATAGTGATGAACGGCGCCGTCAAAGGTGAGATACATGTTCCCCATATCCACTCCCAAAACCAATCTCCCATACTAACTCTCTCTCTCTCTCTCTTACAAGAGCCCTGGCGTCACTCCCAACCGGTTGCGCCTCTTGCGGTGTGGCCACCATTCAATGGTGCCTTTGAAGGTGAGGTTACTGTCTAACTCTCCTGAGCTACCAGTCTCTATCTCTGTCTAACTCTCTTTGTCTTTGTATTTGTCTAGGGTTTGGGAGATTTCGACGAAATTACACCAGGGTTGCTGCCGCCCCACACATTTGACCACCTTCCTGAGCTGCCAGATAAGCCCCAAAATTTCCCTCTCTACGATTTTTTTTCTAGGATGATTATTTAGATTGTTGTATACTGTGTTTTATAAAGTTTATGAAAAATCACTTTGTAAGTTTAGGGACATCCATTATTGTTCATAAATCTGTATATTTTGTGATAACTGTGTTGTGTATATTTTGTTTATAATCGATAGTGAATCATCCATTACCCTTTGAAAGAAAATCTGTATATTTTGTGGTAACTGTGATGAGTATTGTCTAAATAATTGGTTATCAATTGAGAAATATGATTTGTTTGACCAAGGGAATTTCAAATCGAAAATCATTGAAAGTATATGTAGTGGATGCTACTTGTATACATGTTGTTTCCATCTTATTTTTCTTTCTTTGTGGATGTAGTCCTTATATTGAGAACTTAATTTTTAGATACCATAGAAACTGTTAATTGCACATGGTATAAACTCTCTGGCCATATATTTGTGGATGTAGTCTTTAATTTGTAAGCATCCTCTGGTACATTGCCTGATCATATATCTGTGGTTCATTTTGGAGCTTGATTTTTCTAGCTCAAGTCAGGGACTTATATTGGATTTGGAGACAGTAGCAGAAACTGTACTAGTCTTAAGACTACTAAACGGCACAGAACAATTTGACATGTGATTGCAATCCTTTGGATAATTTCATCTCATTATGCATGTATTGATTGAAATTTATCTGGACTATATTGACATTTATGGTTAAATAGCTTGAACTAATACAACCTAAGATCATTTTTGTTGTTCTTAAATATTGATACATATTTATATATATGCATAGATGGTTGTGGTGAATGGAACATAGTTGGATAGCTTCGCTGGCACACATGGAGCTGTGGTTGGCGATATTGATGTAGATCGGAATGAGGACTGAAAAGTCAACGTCTTCCAGTGGGCAGCCACCATTTTTATATGTGGAATCTTTTATTGATTAGGAGAAGTAAATCCTTTTGTTTGACTTGGTGGATATGTATAGTAAATTCTAAACTTGAGTAATATTCTGGAGGAAAGTAAACTTTTTTATGTGCCTTTGTATTCTGTAGGAAAGTAAACTTCATAACTTGTATTTTGAAGGAAATTATAAACTTCTATATGTCATTTGTATTATGAAGGAACCAATAATGACAGAATTTATATGGTCCTATTTTAGATGATGTGAATCTATTATGGTTTGTCATTTTCTTTTGTATCACCTGAAAATATTTGATACATGCTATAATGATGTCACAAATGACTTTGAATGATATGACCTGAGAAATTTAGCATTATTTGAGATCTCAATATGTATGTTTGAGCATGTTGGAAATTAGAATAATGCCGAAAGTTAGTTTGGTTTGATCTCTCTGATTAACATGATTTATATACTAGGGATGAATTTAGCCATTGGGAGGATAATGGTGGGGACACATGTAGTACGTACTACTGGTCCCAACTACTTGCATATATAGAGTTTCATTGCCCAACACTTGACACGAAATAAGTTCTGAGAAGTAGAGAACATAATTTTTTGGACGGCATAATTTGCTTCTTTTGGGTGTGTCCATACACTACTGCATATCATGAAATGGAATTATTTCCAGATAACATCAGCAATAATAATACTATTGTTATTATAACATTATCGACAATTAAAGCATGGTTACAAATTGGTTAATTTTTCAAGTAACTGGTTATACTCAAATTTTCACAAAATAGTTACAAATGCTCAAATTAATTTGGAGTCTCAGACTCACAAAATCAGCACTCCAGTCTTGCATCGTCAAAGTTCCATTCCTTTTGCTACTTTCATCTCCCAATTAATTGCTAACATAAAACATATCTACAAAATTGCAAAATTGCAACACTCTCATCCTGCAATAAAAACAAAAAGAAAAAAGTCAACAACAATCACTTGGCTTTTTAGAACTCCACAAATTTTACTTTCAAAGTTCATAGACTTGATGCCCATTTTTTAAAAATCACCACAGCCACAGTCATTCTTCCAAGTCACAATAAAAGAATGCAAAACCAATCATGATACAAAAAATGCAAAGCAAGCCCTTAATCATTCTTTCAAGACCCTTTTATGCAAAAATTCCACAATTCAACAAATGAGCACAAAACTGCCATTGTGCAATTCATCAATATCCTCTCACCAAACTTAGCAAATTTATGCTACCAAGCATCTTAATATATATACCTTATACTTAGTCTGCCACATTCAGGTCTGGCCAATATGGCTAAAGAATTGATCTACAATCCCATATTTGCTTTAATTATATGGTTAAACCCATGAATGTATTATTTTGGGTAATATTTAAATTCAGTATAAATAAGTGTTAAGATATAATACGTACGGATATTAACGTCTATATCTTGATATTTAGGAGTATAACAAGAGATATCATCCTCCAAAAGTTGAAAAGGCGGTTGTATCTAGTAAGAATAGAGAAGAAATCTACAATTAATATCGTCAAAGAATCACTTTGTATAAACAATACCACAGTTAATCGGGCAGTAGAGGCTAGAGGAAAGTCACTCTCCGCCAATCTAGGTGAGCCAAAATCTGCTATAATTATTCTATATAGGCGCTTATTCTTCTGTTCATAATTTCAAGACGTATAGTTAATGTCAATAGGTTACCAAACTAAATTTAAAAATACAAAATACCTAAACTACCTGACTTACCTGAGCTCGTTGAGTCTTCATTGCTTTCAACCTATTCATTGCCTTCTCAGTCGTGGATTGTTTCTTCTTAGAAACTGACATACTTTTACTACGTGCGGCTACATGACGTTTTAATTTGTTTGACCCTTTTGTCACCCTTAACGACTCAATTGAACGATTATGACACACTGGCTAGACGTTAACCCACTCCAACTTCAACTTACTTGACTGAGTTATTAACTTTGCACAACCTTCATTGAGGTGCCTGCAATTGAAAAAATCTCGTAAAAAGCATTGTTCAATTTATTAATTCGGTGTGCATTTGGACAATGACTCAGATTATCGTGGCTATTTCGGACAAGCGTGTCTTGTTTCAGGTCCTTCCTCCACCTATCAAGGAAGTATTTTGTAAGCAGTTTTTCTTTTTATGGAGTGTCAACACACGGATGACATGTCTACACAAATTTCCCTTAAAAGCAAACAAATGACATATACAGCTCGCTTCACACTCTTCCTCGTTAAACTCAACAATATATTTTGTATTTTTTTTAAACTCATCCATAACTTGGATCTCGTTAGCCATATGATATGTATAAATCCCTCCGTCACTTCGAACCATTGATGCGCAACAATAAATCAACCCTCTTAACTCTTCTTGAACTTCTTTAACTTTTGCATTTGTATACGCTGTTTGGAACTGCCGCTCAATGCCATAAAAAGTTATGCACGGAATTTGTGTGTGGAATGAACAGAAGTCAGCTGCAAGCTCATTCTCAATCTTGTGCCTAAGTGTATTATCATATTGATCTACAAACTGTTTTAGTGTTGTCTTTGAATTTACAGTCATCAAAGAACGCATTCATACCCTCACTTCTCTGAATAGTTGACATTCTTGTCCAAAATTCGTTTCTCAAGTACGTTGGCACCCAAAGATGACGCTCAAAATATAGCCATTAGGGATGTAATTTTAAACCGGTAAATTGTCCCGAACCGGATCGGTTGGACCGGTTCGTAGAATCCGTAAACCGGCCGGAACAGGTCTGGTTCCAGTTTTGGAATTTTCCAGACCGGACCGGTTGAAAATTTTATATATAATAATATTTTATATATTAATATATGAGTTTTATATATAATGTATAATTATATGTGAAATTTATATATATAATATAATATAATTATATATCATATATGAAATATGCTATTAATATAATATTATATAAAATGTTAATCTTAAATATGAACATTTGTAATTTATTTGATCATATGCTATTAATATAATTATACATAAGATAATGTTGTTATAAAATAAAAGTTTAATCTTAAAAATGAAAATGTAATTGATCATGTATTATATAGCTATACTAATATATAGTTATATATAGCTATACTAATAGTCTAATATTAATATTATTATATAGTCTAATAATTTATATAGCTATACTAATATATAAGTTTATAGCCAATACTAATAGTCTAATATAGACTATAGTTATATTTATAATTAATATAGTTAATAGTTATATTAAATCACTAAAAATTTATAACTAATACTAATATATAGTTTATAACTAATACTAATATATAACTATATTGATAGTCTAATATTAATACTATTATATAGTCTAATATATTATAATTTATATAGCTATACTAATATATAAGTCTATAACTAATACTAATAGTCTAATATAAACTATAGTCTATACTTATAATTAATATAGTTATATTAAATCACTAAAAGTTTATAACTAATAGTAATATATAGTTTATAACTAATACTAATTTATTAATATAACTATACTAATAGTCTAATATTAATGCTATTATATAGTCTAATATATTATTTAGCTATATTATTATATAAGTCTATAACTATTTAACTAATACTAATAGTCTAATATAGACTATACTTATACTAATATAGTAATACTAAATCACTATAATTAATACTAATATATAACTATACTAATAGTCTAATATTAATACTATTATATAGTCTAATATATTATAGTTTAATATATATTTATACTTATATATAAGAGATAAGTCTATAACTATTTAACTAATACTAATAGTTTAATATAGACTATAGTTATACTTATACTAATATAGTTATACTAAATCATTATAACTAATACTAATATATAACTATTCTAATAATCTAATATTAATACTATTATATAGTTTAATATATTAGACTATATTAAATGCATTACAAATATATATCAATATATATATAAATGTATTATATAATAGTAGACTATACTAATATCAATATATACTAATACTATACTAATATACTAATACCAAATGGTGTCGTTTTCTCCTAATTAAACCCTAAAGTCTTCGTGAATCATTTCTAACTTTGCCTCTCACTCTTTCGTCCATTCACTCTCTCGTCTGAATCTCTACCTCATTTCTCACTCTCTCAGTCTCTCGTCTCTCACTCTCAACTCTCTCGTCTCTCATCTCTCTCATCTGAGTCGTCTCTCACTCTCTCTTCTCTCAACTCTCTTGGCCCCTGTAACTGCCTCTCTGCCGATTCGCTGAAGTGTTGACTGTCGAGTCTACCCCCTCAACGGTAAGTTTTTTTTTTCTTGTTTTTTATTTTTGAAATTACATACAAGAATTTTTGTGATTGAGTTTGTGAAATTGTGTTTTGTGATTGAGTTTTTGAAACTACATTAATCCTTTAAATAAAAATAAAAATAAACAACAATCCTTTAATTGGCAAGTGCTTACCCCACATATATATATAGTTATAACTGCTTTTATTAATTTTATTTTTGTTACTATAGATGGATCCATACACAAATGAAACAACAGGCAATGTTCAACCTTCAATAGAAGGGAGTCAAAGGATCATAAAATCAACAACGACTAATGATTCGCTTTCTCCCAAAGCTACTATAAGTAAGCCATCCACTAGTCTTGGAAGTGGTAGGAAAAGATCTATTGCTTGGAATTATTTTACAAAGATTGATACTGAAGATAAGTCAAACCTAGGGCTGCATGTAACCTTTGTGGGATGACTTATGCATGTGATTCTAATACAAATGGCACAAAATCAATATTGGGGTACTTAGAAAAAATATGTAAGAAGTCTTTACTTAGAAAAGTGAATAAAAACCAATCTATATTGGGTTTCCAGTTTGGATCAAGCAGTGGGGGGCTTATACCTATTGCTTTTAGTGTTGAGACTTGTAGAGAAATCTTAGCAGAAATGTTGGTTGTTGATGAGCTTCCTTTTAAATTTGTGGAATGAGAGGGGTTTAAGAAATTTATGCTTGTTGTGCAACCTAGATGGAATGAGATTCCATTACGTGTAATGGTTGCAAAAGATATTTTTAAACTTTATTTAAGAGAAAGAGAAATTGAAAAGTGCTCTTAAGGGGCAACGCATTTATTTAATCACGGATACATGGACATCTGTGTAAAATTTTAACCACGTGTCTTATCTCACATTTTATTGATGATGATTAAAAAATGCACAAAAGAATAATCAATTTTACTAAGGTTGAAAATCATAAGGGTGAGACACTAGATAAAAAAATTGAAATGTGTTTGTTTGAATGGGGGAGGTCCAAAATATTGACAATTACACTTGATAATGCAAGTTTAAATAATGGGACAGTTTCGTATATCAAAAGAAATACAAGGCATAGAAAGGATACGATTTTGGAACATGAGTTCTTGCATATGAGATGTTGTGCTCATATCTTGAACTTGATTGTGAGGGATGGGTTGAAAGAATATGATCAATCAATTGCACGAATTAGAAGAGTTGTAAAGTATGTGAAATTATCTCCACAAAGATGGAACATATTTAAGCAATGTTGTAATAGTGAGAATATTACTTGTAAAAGTAGTGTATGCTTAGATGTAACAATTCGTTGGAACTCCACTTATATAATATTGGATAGGGCTGAAAAGTTTCAAAAAAAATTTCAACGACTAAAGGATGAAGATTCGGGATATGTGAAGAGTAGGTGAGGATGATGATGGTGTTAGTGAGTTGGGGCAAGTAATTAATACCAAGTTAAGCCCTCTAACCATGGATGATTGGGATAAGAGTAGGTTATTTGTAAAATTTCTAAAACTTTTTTACGATACAACCTTGCATTTCTCGGGGACCAATTATGTTACTTGCAATAGTTTTATATTTGAGTTAACGGCAATTCAAGCTGCAATTAATTTGGAATGTGTAGAAGGGCTTCATATTTTGAGGACAATGACATTTAGTATGAAATCTAAATGTGAAAAGTATTGAAAAAATATTGAAAAAATGAATCTTTTGTTATAAGTTGCATTGGTTCTTGATCCTCGATATAACATCCGTGTTCTAGCAATTATTTTTGAATGAATATATGAGGATAATAGTTCAAAAGTTCTTATGTTGGTGGATCGAGTTAAAGATGCCTTCGCTCATTTATATGATAGTTATTGTAAAAATGATGGAAGTGATGTAAGGGTACAAGATCAAAGTATGAGTCAATCAAGCGAGGGAGAGGCTAGTAGTACAACTACAAGTTCATCTATTATGGTAGGTCAAGGTGATTTCAAATCACTAATCCATGCATAAATTAAGAAGCGTTTGGAGTCGGAAAACTCTTTGTCAAGTAAATCTGAGTTGGAGAGATATTTATTTGAAAAATGTGAAGAAGATGATTCAAAATTTGACTTGTTGACTTGGTGGAAGGTTAACTCTATTAGATGTCGCGTGCTTTTAAGAGTTGCGCGGGATGTTCTTGCAGTTTCGATATCTACAGTAGCCTCTGAGTTAGCTTTTAGCACAGCAAGTCGAGTACTTGATCCCTTTCGCAGTAGCCTATGTCTACCTATGGTAGAAGCCCTTATTTGTACACAAAATTGGCTCCGTTCTCCTGCCCCGATTAACATTCGCATTTTAATGGGTGATGTTGAGGAGTTTGAAAAATTTGAGACAGGTATGTAGCATCATTCATCTTTTATTTAACTATCTCTAAAGTGTAAATCATATTAGTAATTTATTTTAATTATTATGCTTTTTTTTTTTTCCCTTTTGTGTAGAGATCATGGAAGACCTAGGGAATTCTTCAATACCTACTTCTTTGGTTGGAGATCATTAAATTTGAGGTAAGTCAACTTGTATAACATCTTTCCTTAAGTTTTCTTTTTCTTTTCCTATTTAATGTAATTACTAACTTTTTATTGGAATTAATTGCTTGATTTATTTTCATACAAATGCAAGGTTTGTTAATAGACTATTGGAGTTGGTGGCTTGGTGCATAGCCTATTGGTTCTAGTTGTAAAATTTTTTGTTAGATGTTCTAATTTGTTAGGTTTTTAGACTTCTAATTTAGACTTTTGAACTTATTTTATTCCCTAGCAGTTTTTTTTATTGCAGATTTTTTTTAGTAAAATAGATTTTTTAGTAAATCAAATTTTTTTAGTAAAATAGATTTTTTTACTAAAGTAGTTTTTAGTAAAGTTGATGTAGATTTTTTTTAAAGCAGTTTTTTTTATGTAAGTTTATGCATATTTTTTTTAATGTAAGCAGATGCAGATTTTGTTAAAGCAGTTTTTTTTTTTCTTTTTATAATTAGATTTTTAGTGACAAAATGTCAAAATTACATTTTAAAAAAATTGAAAATTGGTAAAACCGGAAGTACCGGTTTAGGAGGGTAACCGATGCGTAATCGGTTTTGAAAAATACAAAACCGGTTATACCAATTTGGTCCAAGATTTTGTTCAAAACCGGACTGAACCGGTTACACCCCTAATAGCCATTCAAGCCATGGATTATCACATAGATCAAACTTTCAAGGAATTGTAACCAACAACACTCGAATTCATCATGAGTCAATGTGTCATAAACACATCTATATGCACAATCCAAAGAAAAAAATCTTATTTTCCATAATAATTGAAGGAGATAACATAATATTTAAGAAATAATCATGGAAAACAAATACCTATGTAGCTGACTTTTGATGTCATCGTATTGACTGTGTGATCCAAATTTCTCGGAAACTTTTTTCATTATATGCCATAAGCAAAACCGGTGTTGAGATTTAGGGAACACCTTAACAATTGCATTTTGCATAGTTTTATCTTGGTTTGCTATAATTGCTTATGGTGCGCAGCCATTCATGCACTTAAGCCACGACTCAAATAACCATACAAACGTGTTTGTGTCCTCTTTAGAAATCAGGCCACATCTAAAA
Source organism: Pterocarya stenoptera (assembly GCA_003123785.1). Taxonomy (NCBI): domain Eukaryota; kingdom Viridiplantae; phylum Streptophyta; class Magnoliopsida; order Fagales; family Juglandaceae; genus Pterocarya; species Pterocarya stenoptera. The sequence continues at coordinate 50,071 of QEOT01123811.1, forward strand.
GGAATTGATTGACCATAATGATTAATGCCCACAAAAGGAGCAAATGACATTTTGTATGCATTGGTCAAGTACGTCGTGTCGAAAGTTATAATATCACCAAACGACTCATACGCAACTCTACAACGTGCATCAGCCCAAAATACATTGCACAATCTGGTTTCATTGTCAACATCCATGACATAATAGAAACCATCATTTTGTGCTTGCATAAGAGCGAAATAGTTTTGTAATGCTTTGGCTTCTCCTAACCCAAGCTGAAGTAATCTGACCTCACGTATGTAATTACATGCATCTCTTTCTCCAAACGTTTTTTTGGATAAAGAGATGTAAAAATTGTAGTTCTTGCTCAATTGAATGCCGACCATATCATTGTATTTTTATCTTCTCTTCATTGGCTTATCTAACTTCTTATGACATCTAATATATCTTGCTTTTTCAGGACTGAGAGCATGATTGTGCTCAAGGAAAACATAGGTCAAGCAAAATTCACCTTTAGAACCCAATATCACATTGATATTTGCCTTGCATCTGTTGTATTCTATCAGTTTCGGTTTAAGAATATTCGATGATGTGCTCATAAACTGGCCTTGACGGACACAAGTTAGGATGAAATATCTTATTTTTTCATCCTCTCCTACTTTGAAATTTCGCTTTGTCACTCCGAAACCAACTTGTTTTGCATACTTCGTATAGTATGCCCTTGCTTCCTCAATTGAGGAAAATTACATTCCCTCCTTTAGCTCTTCAACAATATCCTTATCACCAACATTTGGTTCCATCTACACAGTCATTAAGACATTCAATACATTTTTTTTTATATATCATCATTGAATTTCATAGAAACAAAATTTTTAGTTATAAATTTATCATTTGCATTTTTTTAAAAAAAATTTATGGATAAAAAAGAAAACATCTCTTATATTATAAATTTAACTCATTCTCAGAACTAAAAAGACAATATTAGAGTGATAAGGGATTAGTCTAATAATTAGACTCATCATCTAAATATTTGAATACTATCAGATAGTTTAACCTTTAAAATCATTATTTGTTAAAAGATTGCCTTTATCTTGAAAACTATTTCAAATGTAAAGTATAGTTTTTGGGGTAATTATACTTTATTCCCTCGAACTTTCATTCAATTCACAACGTACCTCTGAAATTACTAATTGCATCAAAATGGACCCTTAGACTTTCAAAACTTTTCAATCCCTCATTCCGTCTACCAGCAGTGTCAAATCTAATAGAAATTCACTATAAAGATGTAATTTTCATCTAATTTATTATCATTGACCATATACCATATAAAATAATATATGTTATCAATTAATAATAAATCATTAGTCATTAAATAATTTTTAAAATTATTTTATACCTAAGTTGCAAGAAAGGATGAATAAGCTATGTACACAATGAAATTATTTGATATTCACTAACCGTATATAAATTAATAAAAAAAATTATTTAATGATTTATTATTAATTGATAGCATATATTATTTTATATTTTATATGGTCAATGATAATAAATTAAATGAAAATTATATCTTTACATTGAATGTTATGCACATGTGCAGTATGTGCAGTGAATTTCTGTTAGATTAAACGTTGTTGGTAGACAGAAGGGGCGATTATGAAGTTTTAAAAATTCGAGGGTCTACTTTGATGCAATTAGTAGTTTCAGAGGCACATTGTGAATTGTGTGAAAGTTTGATGGGGCAAAGTGTAATTAATCCATAATTTTTTTTATTAAATTTTATTTTTTCAACTAAAACAATTAAAATAGATTATGCTTGCAACAATTAAGCCTAATTTTACCAAATAAGCAAGATGATTATAAGTTATGCGTGTAACAATTAAGCCTAATTTATCCAAATTAATTACTAAAAATAAGCTTTGCTTGCCACGAATAAGTTTCTGAAAATAATTTATCCAAATTTAATTCATGGAATGATGATACCAAATTAAATTAAAGAACTTCGCTCAAACACGGGAAGAGCATGGTATACAAATTCAATTCATGTGTATACTTGCAAGAACGTGTTTACAAATTTAATTTTATATCTCAAAATTTTTAAGTAATTTACTTATTTTTTCATACCATAGAAAGTGCACCACGGAGGCACGACGGATAGAAATCACAACCGCCAGAAATATCCTCACCACAGCGAAAGTGGGCTCGACGTTTGGGCTTGGATGGGCTCACCCTTTTTGGGCTGAAGGGCTGGGCTCGGAGTGGGCTGGACGTATGGACTCGTGGGTTGGGCAAGTGGGTTGTGGTCAACGCTGTTCAACGGTGGGGCAGGAGAAACAAAAACTTTCAGATCTAGTTTGAGAGAAAGAGAGAGAGCAGAGGAGAGAAGAAACAGACGGGCAAGCTGCAACGCGATTCATTTTTGGCGTGATGCAAATTTAATTATTAAATTAATTGCATGTTTGAAAACTAACTAATTTGTTGAGTGAATTAGTATATATTTCTACTGCGTTACAGGGGTACTTAAGTAATTTTAAACTATAACCTGAGCATCTACTTCTAGAACCACGTGAGACAGTCTCAATTCTATGCATAGGATCATAGCTCCTATGAGGGTACATGCTTTAGCAATAATTGGCTTCATTATACGATTAAAGCTTGAACATAAAGAAGTTAGAATCTCACCTTTCTGATTATCCCACATTCTTTTCCTTGTTATCTACGACATCATCCCAGTTGGCTTTTACACATGTTCCACATGGCTTCTACCAATTTATCTTTTGTCTCACTACAATACTTGGCTGATGATCAATCTGCATATAGTTTTGGGCAGATTTGAAGTCTCGTAAATTTTGTTTAGCAGCCTTGAATATCGTCTCGGGTTCTCAAATCTCTATTCAAAAGCAGTGAATTTCTCCTTAACCATATCTTCTTCATAACATAAGCCACCAACTCAACATCTTCAACTTTTAATCTCTCAGTAATGTTCTCTTCCACAGCTCCATAAAATCTACCTCTGTACTCAACCATTTTTTCATAGGACAATCAGTTTCAGACCATACATATTTGTTGTTGTAGGGCAGCTCCAAATTGCATGAACAATATTCTCTTCTTCTCTTTCACATATTGGGTACAGATATGTATTAATTATCTTCTTATTGAAAATTTTACTTCTGTTTGGAAGGATATCATGAGCTGCCTTCCAAATAAAGTGCTTGACAAAACCTAGAACGCTGAGATTCCAGATTTGTTGCCAATCAGATTGTGTCTCATAGTTATTTGAGGCCTCTCCTTTCAGCATCTCATAGTATAAAAAACTTTTGCTGTATCTAATAAATTCTCAAGTGTTTCTCTCGTGATTCAATGTTTTTTTATGGATTAAAAAACTACGCCAGCAATTTCAAGTTGAGAAAAATTGAGGGTGAAATAAAAAGAAAGAGCAGGGAATTAAAATGGAAAGAAGAAAGGTGAGCAATAAGTTGTTAGTCGAGTGGTCTTTCGGTTTGGGCCCATTCATAATGATGTGCTCTCGACTTTATTTGGGCTTAGGATGACAATGTAGATTACTTAAGCCCATTATGTAGCCTATTACACAGAAATTGTCGGAGTTGGAGGTTTTACAAGAAAAAAATCTACACAATTTCTTACTATTCACACCACCTCCATATACCATACTTTTTTTAATTTGTATTATTTTTTTCTTTTATCAAATATTTAATATATGAATAATGAATAGAAGAATTGAATTAGTTTAAAAATAATAAATTCAAAATTTTAAAATTTTAAAAAATGTGGTGTGTGTGGAAGTTGGAGAGATTGTGTAGCATTACAAAAGAGGGATAGGTTGAAGGGGCGGTTCATATTGATCCTGCTGCTTGTCGATCTTCCCAACTGTCAAAATTTTTGTTTTATTTATATATATTTTTATTTATTTTTATAATTTTTCCTGGTTTTCTGGCTGTTTTTATTTTACAATGTTGTTATCATATTCAGTTAAAAGAAAAGAAAAGAAAAGAACAAGTACATTGACTAC
>QEOT01123811.1:55053-88604 GCA_003123785.1 Pterocarya stenoptera
GGGGGGGGGGGGGGGATGGTTTTTTACCTTGGCTGAAATTCTTGGACATGAGCAATATCTTTGCCATGAGCATCAGGCCAACTAACTTTCCTCTTTTCTATCCTTGGTTGATTATCATCCACTGTTGTTCTTTTCTTGAGATTACTCTTGAGAGTAGGGCATTCAACTTGAGGCCCATTAGTCCCACCTCTCCCACAGTAGCTGCTCTCATTGCTCTTATTTTGAAGTTGTAATTCATGATTATGGAACCTTTCCATGACCCCATCTTCCTTGTCTGCAGGGGACTGCTTCTTAGCATTGTTACTATTGCTGTTTCTGTTGCTTTCTTCACCCCTCTTGTCCAAATCCCTTGATGGTACATAGCAATAGCATGCTAAGGCAGTGCACATGTACCGTGCCGACGCCGCCAGGAGTACTACAAACAAGAAGACTTTACCTATCCCTACCGTTTGGACTTAAAGATACCACCATGGCCAGCCTTACGAGCTATGTTGGGGTTTTGAATTGGCATAAGATCCATAAAATGAAATGGTGAAGCCTGAGAGGGATAGAATGTTGTGTGTTGTTGATGTGAGGGTTATCTCCTAATTATTATAGCTTGCTTTTGCATATGAGAGAGTGGAATGGCCTCTTTGGGATGTGGGGTTGTGATTGGTTTTTAACTTTTTTTAGGTTGGAAAAAGATGGTTGGATATGGGAGGAGGTACAATCATGTTGCATGCCGCCTCCACTAAAGGGTGGTTTTCCTTTTGCTTTTGCCTCAGCACTCATTAGTGAGGGTGAAAATGGGTGAAACAGAAGGGAGAGAATGGTCTCAACTTTTTCTGCGTTTGTTGGATATTATTATGTGTTACTAACAGTAAGGGATGTGCATCTTCTTTCTCAATGCTACTTTGCTTTTGAGTATAACAATTATTGATGTATGGTGCAAGATTCTCTAAAACTTTTATTCGAATTTAAGGACATAAAATGGAAGATATAAATATATAAAATGAGTTTAAATAATTTTATATAAATAAATATAAATATTTTAGACTCTATCTTATATATTTATCTCTCTCGTTGCTTGCAAGGTCGCTAACCCTAGCCTCCCAGTCCTAGATCTCTCTATCTCTCTCTAAATTTGCTTTTGGATGATTTTGGATATTTTTTTTGTTTTTCAATTAGTTTTGGATAGTGATTTTAGTAGTAATTTGAATTGGACGAACGACCGTGGGGCCAATTCGCCCCCCGACATATAAATGGAGGCCCGGGGGCCAAACACTCCCACACCCAACCACATGAACAGGGGTGGGACCAGGGTGGCCCCCATTCAGGAGTGTGGGTAGTATCCTAATCCTAAATTTTCAGCAAAAGATTAAGATGCGATTTGGATAGTGAATTGAGATAAGATAAAAGTTCAATAAAATATTATTAGAATATTATTTTTTAATATTATTATTATTTTAAAATCTTGAAAAAATTGAATGTTTTATTATATTTTATTTAAAAATTTAAAAAAATTATAATAATAAAATAAGATGAAACATTAATCCAAACGGGCCAATTTTGGACACAGATTAATTGGGGTTTATACAGAAATCAAACGTAGGCTTAATTAGGCGAAGTTCCAACCTGTAGCTTGAAAGTTCGGCCTTCCACTTTAGCCTTTCAGACCAAAAATACACCCACGCCTGGCCTTTCCATTTTCCAACCTATCCTCGCCCAGCGCGCTCTCTATCTCTGTCTAACTCGCAATTGCCAGTCAGCTTGCGCGGTGGAAAGAATGAATAGGTACAAATTTTACATTTCGCACTAACCAAACACTTTGATTTTCACTAAATCATTCGGTTATAAGAGAAATTGAATTGCTTTTGGCTCCTATTTTGATTGGAAAAGGTCCCGTTTCCTTTTATTGTTCTTTGCCTTTTCAAAGATTTGAAAAGCATGCATCTATCTGTGCGCATTTGTGATTGTGATTTTCCTGTACGTCTGTGTTTTTGTGGAAGCATTAATTTGCGTAACCCAAGTCACTTGTATTGTTGTTATGCCGCTCGCTGTGTTTCTATTGTTTTCTCATAATACTTGCTGGTAGTATATCAGGCTTCGTTTCAGAGGTTATTGGAATGAGAGCTTCTACTCATCTGCCTCATTCCCCCACATACACCCCACGAAGCGTTTTTTTTTTTAAACGTGCATTTAGATTCAAGAGACCTAAATACTGTAAATCAAATCATTCGGTTTCGATTTTTTTTTCTCTCCCCCCCCCCCCCCCCCCCCCCCCCCCCCCNCCCACCCCATGTTCTTCCTCCGCCAGCGGCCTCTTCTCGTCCGCCACTGTCTGGGACAGCCGACGAGATCCTAGCCACGTTCAACCTCACAGGTTTTCTTTTTCTGTTTTATAACACTCAGTTCCACAGCAAAGTTTCAGTAATTATAAGTTGATGGCTGATATCAGATAGGCAGGAAAGTTACCATCTTTTTCCAATGAGAAAGGGAGGCATGAAGGATAGAAGCAAAGGAATTTGGGTTAGCTGGTAATCTTTCTGGATCAACAACTACTCCCCCATACTCATCATCAAACGCATCAAGTACTCTCTTTTCTCTAGAATACAGTATAGACTTTGCCCCACTTGTTCCATTGATCTGATATGAAAATGGTTCTATTGAAAGTTTTTCTTGGCCAACTGAACCACTAGCCTTTTTTGGCAGATAAGTATTATGCGAAGTACTTGAACAAGAAGCCTTGAAATATATTCCTGAATCCAAAATAAAAAAATAAAAAAAGAAGAAGAAGAAGAAGAAGAAGAAGAAAAATAAGAAATCTGCATATTCATGAGGTCCAAAATTCATACATTGAGAGAAAATATTTGTGCTTGGGATCCTTTTTGACTGCCATGAAAATGAATGAAAAGAAAAGATGTGGAAATATATTAAGGAAAAAACATATACTTCTGCTTGGTAGAAGTGTAACAATTACCTCTGCAAGCACAGAACCATGGCTTGTACTTAACAAGAAGTATTTGTCTGAAGTTCAAAAGGGGCTTGAGCATGTTCTTCCTATATGGACTATCTCAGACACAGACACAGATTTCAATTCACACAATTTCATCTCCATGGATGGCAATATCTCCCCCAACAACCTCAAAGCAAACTGAGTATTCAATAACTGGGGGTCGAGCTCCGTCCGTCCTACACCTGGCTTGGGCTTCTGAAGGTTGAGATTCAGGGAGGGAGAGGCTTCACGAGAGAGGGAGTGTTGGTTGATTTCTGAAGTTTTGGTTTCATTTAGGGAGGGAGAGACTTCACGAGAGAGGGAAATCTGTTTGGACTTGAGATTTAGGAGTTGGACCGGAATTGTTGTTGACTCGGTTTGCCACGTGGGTTTGGTGTGTGATAACATTGGACCGGACTACGAATAGATTTTCTCTATTGGGATACCTAAAGCTTTGAACTTTCTAAGTTTTTTATTTTTCTTTTCATCATATCCGCTAGTCATGGGTCACTGATGTGCGTCTGAAGGTTTTCTTGTTTGGTAATTGTATGCCAGTCTTACGGATATTGTTGACGATTTAAATTTTCAATTGTCTCTGGGCTGGATTTCTTTCATGTTTGCTTATATTGCAGTTACCTCGTGTTTACATCTAATGTATTATCTACTCAAACAGGGTGATTGCGAGAAAACTTGCTGCAAATGTCTCCAGGTTAAAAGTTCGGCAGGAATATTTCTGCACTGATGCAGCTGCAAGAGTATCTGGTTTTAATCGTGGCCAATCCAGTCAAGTAATAATCTCACCATATATGACTTACAGGTTTATTTATGTGCTGTCTCGTCTTGAGTGAACTCATATTTTTCCCTGTTCATGCCAACTACTTATATTATGAAAAGGACCATGCTACAGCCCCTGCTGGGGGCTCCCACTAGGCTTAGCATGTGTTTTTTCATGTGTTTTTTTAGTTCTTTTTTTATATAGACTTTTTTAACAATTTTAATTATTTAAAAAAAATAAAAAAATTCACAACATCATTAAAAAACACTTCCTTAATCAAAAAGTAAAAAAAAAAAATCATTAAAAAATACTTCCTTAATCACGAAGTAAAATAAAAAATATTTTTATGATTTTTTATTTTACTTCATGACTAAGGAAATATTTTTAAATGATATTATGAATTTTTTTTTTTTTTTTAAATATTTAAAATTGTTAAAAAATTCTATATAAAAAAAGAATTAAAAAAACACATGAAAAACACATGTTAGAGCCCCAGCGGTAGCTCCCAGCGGGGGCTCTAGCATCATTCTTATGAAAAATGCTTTGCCCACTCAATTTGTCCCCTCAATTTGACACTTCATGTATTTCAATTTTTATTTTTTATTTTACTTAATAGTTAAGGAAGTGACTATTATTGTATTGATTTTTTTTTAAATGTTTTAAAATAAGAAAAAAATTGGAAAAAAATAGAAAGAGAATTTTGAACTAGCGGTAAGATGGAGCGGTGCACTCTGAGCGGCAGAGTAGCACCGCTCTAATATCATATGTTAACACGGCTCTTGCTGGTTTTTGAGTTTTGATCTCTTACGACTACTGGTAGAGTGATTACAAGTTCTACGTTGAAAAATGATATATTAACATGGCTCTTATTGGTTTAAAGAGTTTTACTTTTGTCAATTAATTGTAATGTTGAATTTAATTAGTTTGCTTGAAATATTAGGAGCACAAGGAGAAAAATGATTTCGCCAATAACATTCAGCAGTATGACATTGCAATAGTTGGAGGAGGCATGGTTGGCATGGCTCTAGCTTGTTCCTTGGGTAGGTAATGATGTGTGTTAAATTTACTTACCTTCATTCTCCAAACCATAATGTACTGTATTGTGAATAAGATAGAAACACCAGGGAGGGGTTGACTGTACCTTGCGGCAGTCTTCTTATTCAATTTAATGTATTCAGTTTTCATGAAGAGAAAGAAACCAGGGCAGTTTTGAGGATTGTGAACAATCGATGTTCAGAACTAAAGTATCTGTATTTTATCCTTAACGATAAAGCCCAAGATAGTGTTGCTCTTTTTATTTCTAATTTTCCGGAATTTCTAGCACTTCTTCCTTTCGATGTTAGGCGGATTTCTTGTACAATTCCTGTGTATTGGGGTAACACGCTCTTTCATCATTAGTACATATTTATTGTAATCATAAAAAAGTTTGAGGAGATTTTCATTCCCAAAATTTGATTTAAAGTTAAACGATTATCATATTATATGTGTGTTTGCAGCTAGCATGCCATTGACAAAACACTTGAATGTTGCCATCATTGATAGCAATCCTGCATTGGGGAGTAGAGTCCACTTAAACAAAGGAGACCCCCCAGATGCAAGGGTCAGTACAGTAACACCCGCAACTATATCTCTTTTCAAAGGTAGTAACTTTGATACTTTTTCATTCTCAATCTTGCGCTGTGCCATCTTCAAAATGCTCTTAATTTTCATTTTATTATATGGTGCCCAGTTGATCTGTGCGAGTAAACAACTTTGTAAACCAGATTGGTTTGAGCTAAGTATTACTACCCTGATATTCGCCATTTGTATGTTGTTAGCAGCTGATATTAGGTTTTATTCTATGATGACAGTTTGTCTAGATTGACATGCAAGATAAATGATTTACTAGACTTTAATTCCTCCCTTCTTACTCCCCCACCAGATTTGCCCCCCCTCTTTTCTCTTCATATATGCCTCCTCTCCGAGCCAGGGCCCTCCGGACCCACCCTTGTGGAGGTTCCACATCATCAAAAAAGAAAAAGAAAAAGGTTTTCGGTGCTTTTATTGTCTGACACACATTACTTTGTTATCTGATTTTATTATCATGTTCCCCTATCGCCTTTGGTCGCACTCGAATATTTTGAATTTCATGCTGTTGTTGTTGGAGTTCATCCCTTTCTGTTATTAGACAAGGGACTTCTCTTTATGGTTTTTGCTGGTGAATTTTGATGCTTGCTATTGTATTATTTTCCTTTTCACTTCACTAATTCTTGTTTTGTTGTCTCCATTAATTCTTGCTTTCAACCATCAAAACCATAAATTCCTTAAGAAACTATGTACCATAGCCAAGCTTTTGTTATCTACTTATGCACATGCATGAGCAAATTGTACTTGCCATTTGGTACCATGGACACTCTTGTAGTGAAGTCCTTCTATGTGCTTCAGCACACTTCCTTTAGGATGTGCATAAATGGTTTTTAGCTATAAAACTCAGCACACTTTCTGTTGAGTGTAATGGACCTGCATCACACTTGAAAAAATCAACTAGCCGGAAGTGATACTTCTTTTCAAAGGGAGACAAACCAAGGTTTAGCATAGTTTTATAGCTAGAATAACAACACTTGTACTTTGCAGATGTTGGTGCTTGGCAATACATTGAACAGAATCGACATGCATATTTTGATAAGATGCAGGTAATCATTGTTATTTTTCTTTGGTCATGACATAATTCATTCACTTTGATTGTTTATTATCCATTGGTTTTAATTAGTGATTTTCTTTTAATTGCTCTCAATGTAGTATGATGTTCTGCAATACTTGGAACCAGAGAACTATAAGCTTAATGCATTGCTATCCCTGCTGACTCATTAAACTATTCGACAATCCCTATGTTCGCTTAGTTCTTACATGTGTCGGCATGTTAATTTTTTATATGAGAATGCTCACTAAACCAGCATGCATAGGCAATGCTTTTGTATATGTACCGTTGGGCCTTTGCTTACTTTTCTGATCAATAAAATTTTGTTTGCTGATATATTTTTTTTAATATTAGAATGCATGATAGTTTAGTTTTACACCGTGCATGTTAGAAAGAATGAATTATGAGTACATTTACCTAGAGAAATAAGAACATGTAACTCCTAGGGGTTGGCTCAAGTGGTAAAGGCCTTGGTTTTGGTGGTATGCTCTATCCAGGTCTAAGGTTTGAATTGTCTTGGGTGCAAACAATTCCTAAGGCCCATTGGACTGGGGGGTTTTCCCCTTGAATTACTCGAGGTGCACTTGGGCGGGAAACTCTTTATCGAGGGCCTGTGCACCCTTGGGATTAGGTGGGATGCTATTCTCGGACACGCAGTGTAGGAAGAAGATTTGAACTACAGGATTAAGAGAGAGGACATTGGACTTCCTACTTGCCTGGGAGTTGAAGGGGATGTTCACTTTTTTTCCTTATCATTTTGCTGAGAAAAAAAAAAATCCTTACTGTCATTTTGACATTGTGCATGTCAATTTTAGCATGATGTGCAGCTGGTGTTGCACTCTTGTGTCCACCCTGCAATTGGTTTTAGGTATTTCATATAAAAATTAACTCTGACCGATAAAAAAAATATATAAAAGTTCACTTGGGCCTCTTGTGCTTCGAGTAGAGCCACATGCTAACACAAGCACAAACATGTATACATACATACATTCAGAGACATATATAGGGATTTAAATCCCCTAGAGTTCTTGCCCGAACTCTAACTCTTGGAGTGGAAGGGAGATAGATACATAAAGTGGGTCCAATAGCATTTATGGCTATCCGAGTAAATTTCTTTGGCTCAATAAATGTTGTGCTACCCACTTTATGTGCCTATCTCTCTCCCATTCTAGGTCCTAGAGTTTGGGTGAAAATTGAAGGGGATCCAAATCCCATAAATAGAAAATGATCTGCTGCATTTCTGTGTAGTTTTCTGTCCCATTGGCCTGCTTTATTTCTAAATAGACTGATCATGCCTCTAGATAAAATTTGTTTAAAGTTTTCTTCCATGCTTTGATGTTTTTTGTAGGTTTGGGATTATACTGGCTTAGGATACACAAGATACAATGCAAGAGATATAAATAAAGAAGTCCTAGGGTGAGCATACAATTCAGAAGAAGAAAAATACTCTATTTTCTAGTTTGTTTTTATTTTTACTTTTGATTTGTGTCATGCAATTACTAATGGCCTGATTAAATTGTGCTACAGGTGTGTAGTGGAAAATAAGGTCCTTCACGATTCTCTGCTATCATGTATAGAGGTACTTGTTATTAATCATCACGTGCATAGTTTTTGTCAGGAGTTCTGTTAAATGCTTTGCTCCCACAGTTGTCATGTTCTTTTGGAGAAGGTCTTCCTCTCAGTACATCTCTTGTTTTTCTCAAGAAATTGTTTTTCCTTGTCCAGTATTGGATCACTATGTAGCCTTGTGCTTATGATGTGCATAATATTCTTACTAATTTGGTGAGTCTATGAATTATTTTCATTTCCTGTTATGAATAATCGCCATCATCTATGGCTGTTAGTGACTGGTATTGTTCTATTGAAAAGGATTTTGATACAACTTTAAATGAACATGTTGAGGGCTGGGCCTAGATCTAGAACAATGATCATTTGTAATGTCATGTCATGGGCCCTAACTTGTAGTTGCAATGGCCAAGCCTCCCCTGAACAATCTCATATATCAGCGTTCCATGCAAACTTCCTGTAAACGTGAGAATTCACAATGTGCATGCCCGTCTAGAATCCATTATGATAGATATTATCCCTTAATGAATATCTTGCTTTCCTATTTGGTACGTTTCATAATATATTTCCATTTTCTATAAGTACAAGTTCTAATTTGTTTATTTTCTTATATTACCATGACCTCCAATTTATATGTCCTGTTTTAGTGTGGTCCCGATCTGGTCATTATGTATATATCCAGCCTATTTATTTCCCTCACTAACTCGTGAACAGATGAATTCATGGGTTTGTCATCACTGATTCTTACCTACTTGCTGTAAATTTGATTTTTTGCAACTAAGAAAATTGAAACTTTTTAACAGACTACAGATTTCCAGAAGACATTCCATCCTTCCAGGTTAACTTCAATGACTTTACATCCAAGCTCTTCATCCATGGGGATGGATAGCACATTATTAAAGACACCATCATCTTCTCTGGGGCATTTAGCAAAGCTGGAACTGAGTGATGGCAAGAGCATATTTGCAAAGCTGGTGGTTAGTTAACTGGCTGAATTGAACTTTATACTGCCATTTGATAATAGTAGGATGAGTGCTAGTCCATTTTATTCAGTGGTCAGATTAGATAATAGCTACTTATCAAAAACTTAAAAAAGATTAGATAAGCTGTCCCTGATTACATACCAATTGTTATCTAGTAATCAAGTTTCTTGATGTTCATTGAAGGTTGGAGCCGATGGTGGCAAGTCACGTGTCAGGGAGTTAGCAGGATTCAAGACAACAGGATGGAACTACTCACAGAATGCAGTCATATGCACAGTAGAACATTCTGTTGAAAACCGATGTGCATGGCAACGGTTTCTACCTGCAGGTCCAATTGCACTTTTGCCAATGGGAAATAATTTTAGTAATATTGTATGGACTATGAACCCAAAAGAGGCAATGAACCGTAAATTAATGAATGAGGATGACTTTGTGAAAGATACAAATGCTGCTCTTGACTATGGATATGGTCCTCATCCTAAGTCAAGCTTATTAGAAATGGGAGACATGTTTTCTTGGCTCAAAGGAGAAGTGACGTTATCGGCTACTGAGGGTTTTGAAGTTCCACCGAAAGTAGTTAAGCTGGCTTCAGAAAGAATGGTATTTCCATTGTCTTTGAAGCATGCCAATGACTATGCATCAAAGCGTGTCGTTCTAATTGGTGATGCAGCACACACAGTTCATCCTCTGGCTGGTCAAGGAGTCAATATGGGTTTTGGAGATGCATTGGCTCTTTCAAGAGTCGTTGCTGAGGGTATAGCTGTAGGCATTGACATAGGAGAGGTATGTGCTTTTTTGCAAATATTTTCTTATTATGCTAGGGGGCCTTATTTTGATTTGATTGGTCCTATAGGCTATTTTCCATTTTTGGTAATGAATCTGCTTACATTAACCTTAATTTTGTGTTTTCAAAGTTATTCATATCCATTTTAAAAAGATAACAAAGTTGGGTTTAACTCAGAAATCACTATTATGTTCCAGGAAAATTATTTGTATAGTCCTATGTGCAAGCCCCACACAATTCCTTTAAAAAAATGGGGCACACCTAGGACCAACATGAAAAAAACCCACTGATAGGCCCGACTTTTTTTCAAAATGACTGCTGAGGGCTTGTACACCTTAGAACTGTATCATTACTCACTTGAACAGAGTAATAGATGGAATCAATTAAGAACTGTTCAAATCATGTCTTGCGAAATTGTTTTCTGGGAAAATGTTGCAAGACATGATTACAGACTTCTTTGGTTTCCCCCGATGATGTTAACATCGGAACATTGCAACTATCTCTCACAACCACAAGATCTGTGCATTGAATTGTTTCTTTTTGAGACGCTATGTGGTTCTCCTTGGATGTATAAGCTGACATGGCAGAGATAAAACTACACGCAGGTAACAATGTTAAAGAAATACGAAGAAGAGAGAAAAAGGGCGAATATTATGATGATGGCAATCCTGGATGGCTTTCAGAAGGCATATTCTGTTGATTTTGGACCCCTAAATCTCCTGCGAGCTGCAGTATTCCATGGGGCAAACTATATTTCTCCACTTAAAAGAAATATTATTTCGTATGCATCAGGGGACCAGAGACTGCCACTTTTCTCTTGACCTAAACACTGTAAATGCCCTGTCTAGAGGTTGTTAAAGGACTATAGTTTCGCTCTTCTTGTTGGAATAAATTATCTTTCTTGCTCATCAACCTTGTATGGAAGCAGACGAATTTCCCTGTATCAGCTGAGAGATCACAGAGCCAATTTCCATGGCTAATCTTCTCAGGCGATCGTATAGACGTAGTGGCATTGCATCGTTGTCTGAAATCCCTAAAATGGTGAGGCAACCCTCCCACCCGCTCACGCACGCACACAGGTACAGTAACCCTGTAAAGCATGCATAAAGAGAAAGTGGGTCGTAGGAAAGGTACAGGCAACTCTATAGAAGGTTTGGAATGATCCATCCTTATTACCAAAGCTTCCTAATTTTTCCCCAATGCCAAGGAGCAACCCTAATAACCAAATAGCAGTGCTACATCCATGTAGCACAAGACTGGTCCCAAGAAGAACAAAAAAGTTTTTCTATTTTTTCTGATTTTTTTTTTCTGATATCTTTTTGGTATTCTTAAATATTTTTAAAAAAATCACAATATCATTAAAAAACACTTTCTTAGTAAGTATAAATAATAATAATAATAATAAACTATTGGGAGAAACTCTCGGGACCCATTATCGGGATCCCAAGAATTTCTCATAACCAAATCACTTGGGTCTTTAAGCTCCTTCCCAAATGGAGGTCCGAAGCCAAGATCTATCACCTCTTTGATTAGATCTTGATTGATTACATCATTACCATCCACTTGGCACAAGAAACAAAGGAAGATTTGAATGACCCTCCCCAATCCCTTCAGCACCAAGGATCGGCAAGCTCTATGGACATCCAAAATTCATGACCGCCTTAACGTTTTAACATGGAAAGTTGCTTGGGAAGTCCTCCCAATCAAAACCAACCTTGCAAGATTCATCCAATTTTGGAGAATACCAATCCATAAGGGGGTATGTTTTGAATAAGAATGCTTCCAACTTGGTTTGGAAAGCGGCACACTTGGTGAGATTGCGCACTGAGTAATCAAACTTCATAAGGCTCATTATTATACCTTGAATGCCCATAATGACGTCTAAAGAGTCTCCTTCTAGTCTAATGTGCTTCCATCCCTTCATATGCGCTTCTTGGATTGCAAGCGATTCTACTTATACTTCACCCTCCGATGGGTCATTTGGATAATGTTTTGTTGTCCATGCATATTGTGAACCCTAAGTGAAATTGGGTAGGGGTGCGGGGCGGGGGAGTATATTTTCTCCCCGCCCCCGGCTTGCGGGGGTGGGGTACCCCGTCTCGGACAACGGGGTGTGGGTGGGGGGGGTAAGTCCGTCCACCCCCCCGGCCCCCTACTTGGCCTTTGGCCCAAAAAAGGTCTAGAAACCGTTGAAATTGGCCTAAAATGGCCCAAAGAGTGAGTCTGAGAGAGAAACGAGGGTTCGAGAAGAAACGCGCCGGGGGAGGTGAAACTTAACCTAAAATAAAACGGCGCCGTTTCACTAATGGAGTTTTTTTTATAAAAATATATAATATAAATATTATATATTTATATATATAACCATGCGGGGTGGGAGAAACACGGAGCGGGGCCTAGCCCCCTCCTTCCCCCGCCTTCGCTTGTCTCCAGGGGTGCGGGAATGGCCCCCCGTACCCCGCACCCCTAAAATTGGAGGAAAATGACAGAACTTAAGTACAAGGGTTTAGGAAGTCAGTTGTGAAGTGAAGTGTAAGAAGGGTTGAAACTCGAAACGACGCCGTTGCAGAATTAGATGGAGTGAAGCGTTTTGGCCAGGGTGAAACTAGTGTTTCATTTAAGCTAAGGGTGTTGTTGTCGTTTAAATAAACAATGTTGTTTTTGTATGAGTATGTCGTGCCTTAGTGGTTATGCGCAGCTTTTTGGTGAGATATTAAATGGTGTGTTTTATTACTGTTATTTTAGTATGGAGTATGTGTTGGTGAGTTTAGAAAAGAGTTTGTTGAAAAGTTAGAGTCTATTACTGAAGAGGAACGTGGGAGTGCACTTCATATATGAGGGAAAATGTAACAAGGGAATCTCATATTGAATTGTACTGAATTTTTGGTTTCCATTTTGGAAAATGGAAATGTAACAAGGGAATCTCATATTATATAAGGCGGATGAGAGTTGGTGGATGTGTGTAGATTATAGGGCATTGAACCAAGAGACGGTGAAGGACACTATGAATTTTTAGTGATCTCATTTGGATTAACTAACGCCCCTTCAACCTTTCAAGGGTTGTTGAATCATATATTTTGACCCTATTTGAGGAAATCTGTGCTAGTATTTTTTGATGATATACTAGTATACAGTAAAAGCTGGATAGAGCATGTAGAGCACTTGGAAAAGGTGTTGGAAGTTTTACAAAATAATCAACTTTATGCAAAGTTGTCGAAATGTAAGTTTGGGGTACCTGAGATTGATTATATGGGGCATGTCATAAATGCAGGGGATAATGGCAGACCCCAACAAGGTGGATGCAATGCTTGATTGGCCAGTACTGAAAAATGTGAAATCATTAAGGGATTTTTTGAGATTGACAAGGTACTACCATAAATTCATAAAGAATTATGGGACCATTGCTACCCCACTCACAAACTTACTTAAGAAAAATTCGTTTGTGTGGAACGAGGAAGCAATGAGAGCTTTTAATGAGTTGAAATCAGCAGTAACCCAGCCCCCAGTCCTTAGGCTACCAGATTTTTCTAGGCCATTTACCATTGAGTGTGATGTTAATGGAAGAGGGATTGGGCTGTTTTGATGCAGTCGGGACAACCCCTTGCTTATATGAGCAAGGCACTTGAGGGGAAGGCCCTTCTTCTCTCTACATATGAGAAGGAATTGTTAGCCTTGGTAATAATTGTGAGGAAATTGAGGCATTATCTTTTAGGGCAGGCTTTTGTGCTGAAAACCGACCAACATGCCTTAAAATTTCTGCTGGAACAAAGAGTTGGAACAACAGCTCAACAGAAATGGATTAGTTAACTATTAGGATATGATTTTGTAATTACTTATAAGAAGCTTAAGGAGAATCTGGTTGTCGATACTTTGTCTAGAAAAAGGGAGGAAAAATAGTGGGATGAAGGTTCCCTAGCTATGATTTCCTTCCCTAACCTCGAGTGGGTAGTTGAACTTAAAGAGAGTTATGAAAAACCTACTGAAATGCAGGAAATCTTGGAGAAGTTGCAAAAGAACCAATCACTCCCAAAGGGGTACCAAACACAGCAGGGTTTAATGCTCAAGAAGGGTAGAATTGTAATTGTACCTGAATTTTCATATAAGAGTAAGGTGATACATTTTATTCCTGACCACACATTTGGTGGCCACTTAGGCTACTTAAAAACATATCAAAGGGCTAAAAGAGATTTCTATTGGAAGGGCAGGAAGAAAGATATAAAGAGGCTCATCTGAGAATGTGACATATGTCAAATAGTGAAATACGAGACAATCCCACCAGCAAGGCTATTACAACCCTTGCCAACACCTTAGCAAACATGGACCGACATCTCTATGGACTTCATAGAGGGATTGCCTATGTCTCATGGTCAAAATGTTATCCTAGTTGTGATCGACAGGTTTACCAAATTTGGTCACTTCATAACTCTATCTCATCCTTACACAGCCTCTGTGGTGGTCAATTTATTTTTGAATCATGTTTCATGGGCTTCCTCAAACTATTGTCACTAACAAGGACCCTATCTTTGAGAATTCTTTGTGGAAGGCTTGTTTTTCATTGCAAGGGTCTTCTCTTAATCACAGCTCTGTTTACCATCCTCAATCAAATGGACAAACAGAGGCATTAAATAAATGTGTGGAGAATTATCTAAGATGCTATGCAGGATTGAAACCTAAAATAGCACAATGGCTACATTTTGCAGAATGGCGTCACACGGCAACTAAGTTAACCGCATTTGAGGCCTTATATGGCTACCCCCCACCCTGACTCTTATCCTATGTTCCAGGTACATCATCAAACAACTCAGTGGACCAAATATTAAAAACAAATAGATCAAATCATCAAACTATTGAAGGAGAACTTAGAAGTAGCCAGAAACAAAATGAAGGTACAGGCAGACAAGCATAGGTCAGAGAGAAAATTTAAAGTGGGTGGCTGGGTGTACCTGCGGTTATAGCCATAGTGCCAACGGTCCCTAGCCACTNGGGCAGGCTTTTGTGCTGAAAACCGACCAACATGCCTTAAAATTTCTGCTGGAACAAAGAGTTGGAACAACAGCTCAACAGAAATGGATTAGTTAACTATTAGGATATGATTTTGTAATTACTTATAAGAAGCTTAAGGAGAATCTGGTTTTCGATACTTTGTCTAGAAAAAGGGAGGAAAAATAGTGGGATGAAGGTTCCCTAGCTATGATTTCCTTCCCTAACCTCGAGTGGGTAGTTGAACTTAAAGAGAGTTATGAAAAACCTACTGAAATGCAGGAAATCTTGGAGAAGTTGCAAAAGAACCAATCACTCCCAAAGGGGTACCAAACACAGCAGGGTTTAATGCTCAAGAAGGGTAGAATTGTAATTGTACCTGAATTTTCATATAAGAGTAAGGTGATACATTTTATTCCTGACCACACATTTGGTGGCCACTTAGGCTACTTAAAAACATATCAAAGGGCTAAAAGAGATTTCTATTGGAAGGGCAGGAAGAAAGATATAAAGAGGCTCATCTGAGAATGTGACATATGTCAAATAGTGAAATACGAGACAATCCCACCAGCAAGGCTATTACAACCCTTGCCAACACCTTAGCAAACATGGACCGACATCTCTATGGACTTCATAGAGGGATTGCCTATGTCTCATGGTCAAAATGTTATCCTAGTTGTGATCGACAGGTTTACCAAATTTGGTCACTTCATAACTCTATCTCATCCTTACACAGCCTCTGTGGTGGTCAATTTATTTTTGAATCATGTTTCATGGGCTTCCTCAAACTATTGTCACTAACAAGGACCCTATCTTTGAGAATTCTTTGTGGAAGGCTTGTTTTTCATTGCAAGGGTCTTCTCTTAATCACAGCTCTGTTTACCATCCTCAATCAAATGGACAAACAGAGGCATTAAATAAATGTGTGGAGAATTATCTAAGATGCTATGCAGGATTGAAACCTAAAATAGCACAATGGCTACATTTTGCAGAATGGCGTCACACGGCAACTAAGTTAACCGCATTTGAGGCCTTATATGGCTACCCCCCACCCTGACTCTTATCCTATGTTCCAGGTACATCATCAAACAACTCAGTGGACCAAATATTAAAAACAAATAGATCAAATCATCAAACTATTGAAGGAGAACTTAGAAGTAGCCAGAAACAAAATGAAGGTACAGGCAGACAAGCATAGGTCAGAGAGAAAATTTAAAGTGGGTGGCTGGGTGTACCTGCGGTTATAGCCATAGTGCCAACGGTCCCTAGCCACTCGCCAAAATTTGAAGTTTTCCTTTGGCTATTATGGTCCCTTCCAAGTGGAGCAGAAGGTAGGGGAGGTGGCGTATCACCTTAGGTTGCTAACGACATCAAAAATTCATTCCACCTTACATGTCTCATGTCTTAAATGGAAGGTGGGAGCCCCAGTCCAACCTATAGCAACTCTTCCTCCAGTAGATACGCATGCGAGATACAAC
Source organism: Pterocarya stenoptera (assembly GCA_003123785.1). Classification (NCBI taxonomy): domain Eukaryota; kingdom Viridiplantae; phylum Streptophyta; class Magnoliopsida; order Fagales; family Juglandaceae; genus Pterocarya; species Pterocarya stenoptera. The sequence goes on from QEOT01123811.1 coordinate 71,268, forward strand.
CAGAATTTGAGCTTGTTGTTGATCAGCGTATGAGGCACCATGGAGACAAGGCAGTAATGGAAGTTTTGGTGAAATGGACCGGTGCAACTAATGAAGAGAACATGTGGGAATTTTATAGAAGCGTTAGCAACGATTTCAACACCTTGTGGGCAAGGTGCTATAAAGGAGGGGAGAATTTGTTGTGAACCCTAAGTGAAATTGGGGGAAAATGACAGAACTGAAGTACAAGAGTTTAGGAAGTCAGTTGCGAAATGAAGTGTAAGAAGAGTTAAAGCTCGGAATGACGCCACTGCAGAATTAGATGGAGAGCAGTGTTTTGGCCAGGGTGAAACGAAGCGTTTCATTTAAGCTGAGGGTGTTGTTGTTGTTTAAATAAACAATGTCATTTTTGTATGAGTTTGTCGTGTCTTATAGTGGTTATACGCAACGTTTTGGTGAGATATCAAACGGTGTGTTTTATTACTGTTATTTTAGTATGGAGTTTGTGTTAGTGAGTTTAAAAAAGTTAGGGTCTGTTACTAAAGAGGAACATGGGAGTGCACTGCATATACAAGGAAAAATGTAACAAGGGAATCTCAAATTTAATTGTACTGAATTTCTGGTTTCCATTTTGGAGAAAGGGCTACCTCAAACTAGCCTAGCGGGACAACGCTTTTATCTCTCAATTTTTCCATCAAACACCTATTGTGCCATTCTTATATTGTTGCTTCCGTTGTGCGCTTAGTTTTCCTTATACCAAATTACAACCAACAGTCTGGTCATCACAGAGAAGTTTTCTTTACAATGTATGGATTGGTGATCCTTCAAAGTTGTGGGAAATAGCTAACACTATGAGAAAAATTGTCTTTGGCCGTTACATCGAAGTTTAGCTTAATAATGTTCGGCCCCAGGGGGATTGTCATTTCTCTCTTGGACTTTGGATATCTGACTATGCTAATATATCATTCTTATGGGTTATGTTAACATGACTAATTCACTCAAGAATGTCAGGAGCTAGTTCTCTATGGTAGATACTATTAGTATTTTTTAATATTATTTACTTTCTTGCCTTTGAGAAGTAGCCGTTTTCTTCCTTGTTTATTTTTTAGTACTGTTGGCCAAAATTGGGCTTTAAAAAGTAGCCGTTGGTTGTTGGTTTGCTTTTACCAATGTTCACATTGTTTTAAAGTGGCTATAAGCCTCTTGGACGTACGAATATGTGAGAAAGCAAAATAAAAGGAGTTTACGTACGTATAGTGAAGAAAAAAGAATTAAGAATGCTTTGAGATTTGTTTTTGAGAATTTTTCAGACAAAATAGAGGTGTTATTTTTAGAGGAGTTTTGGACTCAAAAACTTGTGTAGAGTTTATTCAAGCTATACAACGATCAGTTGGGCTGTTGTATTCTGGAGAAGTCAAGTCAAGAGGAGTTCTACTGCACCGGTTAATTTGAGATTTTGTACACCGTAGAGGGCTTGAATCTCCTTAAAGAGAGCAATATTTTTGTACCTCAGTCCAAACTATTTTTGTTTAAATACTAATTTTATTATAATTTTTATTATATTATTATATATTTCACTAACAATTTTAAGGAGATTCAACATGGAACATTCAAACAAAAAATTCACGGAAATCGTTGGAGATCTCAACAAGCCTTTTCGTTTCAAGGTAGCCCATTTCAAAAGATGAAAGTGCAGGGTGCTCTTCTATCTAAATCTTCTAAAGGTCTCCTATGTTCTCTCTACAAAGAATCCAAACAAGATCTCTATCAAGAACATGACAGAAGCACAAATTAAAGCACATGAAGAAAAGATAAAAAACAAACACACAAAAGATTAATATAACTGTCGATGCTAACATACTCCTCTGTGAAGAAAATTGGAAAGTTTTACAGAATAAATATGATACGGAAGTAGATGGAGCAAAAAAATATGCGGCAAGTCGCTTCTTTCAATATCAAATGGTAGATGGAAAGTCTATTGCAGAACAAGCACGGGATTTTCAAATGGTTATAGCAGAAGTTCAATCTGAACGCATCAAGATTGGAGGCAATCTAATTGTTTGTGGCATCATTGACATGCTACCATCTTCGTGGAGGGAGTTTTACAAGTTGATGCACTACAAACAAAAGGAGACATCCCTGGAGACCTTAATTACGTGTATTCGAGTAGAGAATGAAGCTAGAAGCCAAGATGCTTTGATGGTTCAAAATAGAAATGAAAATTCCATGACCAAGGTAAATTTAATTTCTGAAAATTATGGCTTGCCCAAATATCAGATTTCAAAAAATAGTCATTTAAAGCTGCAAAGAAAAATTTTCAAAAAATTTAGTAGACCTCACAAAAAAAGTTTTCAAAGCCAAAAGGATAAGAATTAAGGACTCTCTTCACAAATTCAAACTTGTTTTGTCTGTGGCAAAAGTAGGCACTTTGCTCGAATTTGAAAATTTCAAAAGCGAGGAAATAATCCTCAAGTGAATATAATTGAGGAGCCACTTGTGGCAATTATTACAGACGTTAACATGGTTTAATTTGTTGAAGGGTGGTGGACAGACTCTAGTGCGAATAGGCATGTTTGCTATGATAAAAATCGGTTAAAAAATATACTCCCTTTGAAGAAAAGAAATCTATTATACTTGGTGATTCAAGCAAAACAAAAGCCCTTGGGAGTGGTGAGGTCGAACTGAAATTGACATCTAGCTTTAAGCAAACTATGGAATCTGATTAATATGTTATTACTAAAAAATGAGTTTTTGTGGGCAATGGTTATGTTTGTAATAGAATGTTTAAATTGAATGTTGATAATAAAGCATCAAATGCTTCTGTTTATATGCTTTATTCTTTAAATTTTTGGCATGCATGTTTATGTTATATTAATAGTAGATATGTTGCAATCATGAGTAGTTTTGGATTAATTTCTAAACAGAAAAATATTTTTAAAAATGTGAAGTTTGTAATCAAGCAAAAATTACAAAACGGACTCATAGAGATGTTAAAAAAATGCGAAATTGTTAGATTTAATTCACACCAATCTTTGGGAATTTGAAGAAATTTTAACTCATGGAGAAAATAAATATTTTATCACTTTTATTGATAATTTTTCAAAATACACATGTTTATATATTACAAAATAAAATTGATCCTTTTGAAAAATTTAAAGAATTACTCCATGAAGTGGAAAATCAATTTGGTAGAAAGATTAAAAGATTTAAATGTGATAGAGGCCGAGAGTATGATTCAAATGAGTTTAATTATTTTATTTAGTCTTTGAAAATTATCCATGAAACTACTGCACCATACACACCTTCATCTAACGGTGTCGCTAAAAGAAAAAATAGAACATTGATTAAATTGACAAATGACATACTTATTAATTCAGGCGCTCTCTTAAGTTTTTAGGGTGAAGCAATTTTGACTGTTTGTCATGTTTTAAATATAGTGCCTTATAAAAATTTAAAAACTACACATTTTGAGTTATGGAGAGGGTATAAGCCAAGTTTGAGATATTTTAAAGTTTATGGAGGTATGGCATTTATAAGGCTAACAGATCTTAAAATGCCCAAATTGGGTGTTAGAACTATTACTTGTGTCTTTCTTGGATATGCGAAAAATAGTACAACCTATAGATTTTTTGATATTGAAAATAAAGTGATTTTTTAACCCGACGATGCGATTTTTTAAGAAGAAAAATTTAATTTTAAATCAAAAAATAGTGGGGTCAAGAATTTAGAAAAAAATAATTTTTCTAAAGCTATTCTTCTACTCTTCTAGAAAGTGAAGAAAGTTTTAAATTAAGAAGAAGTAAGAGAGTTAGAATTGAAAAACATTTTTGGTCCCAACTATTAAATTTACAATATTGAGTAAATCCAAAGAATTTACAAGAAGTTTTAGCATCACTTGATTCTGTATTTTAAAAAAAGGCTGTAGATGATGAGATGGATTCACTAATTTATAATAAAACTTGAAAATTAGTTGAATTACCACCAGGTTGCAAATCCATAGGGTGTAAGTGGGTCCTTAGAAAAAAACTTAGACAAAATGGAACAGTTGAAAAAGTCATGGCCAGACTAGTTGCAAAAGATCTTTAACAAAAAATCGACCTTTATTTTTTCGACACTTTTTTCTCTAGTTACAAGAATAACATTCATTAGATTATTAATTGTCATTGCAGCAATTTATAATTTAAAAATTCATCAAATGAATGTTAAAACAACTTTTTTAAATGGGGACCTAGATGAAGAAATTTATATGGATCAACTCGAAGGCTTTGTAAAGCCTGGCCAAGAAAGCAAAGTATGTAAGTTGACAAAATCCCTATATGATTTAAAACAAACTCCTAAACAATGGCATGAGAAATTTGACTCTTGCATGATCAAGAATATGTATAAGTCAAATGAAAGTGATAAATGTATTTATCATAAATTTTGAAAAAATTTGACATGATATTATTAGCCTATATGTTGATGATTTATTGATATTTGGTTCTAATTTGCATGTTATACATGAAACAAAAAGCATGTTTTGTAACCATTTTGATATGAAAGATCTTGATGAGGCTAATTTTATTTTGGGTATGAAAATTACCAAAGCATGTTATGGTATTTTTTTTTATTAATAGCATTACGTAGAAAAATTTTTGAAAAAATATAATTATGTTGGATGCAAGCATGTTGTTACTCCTTTTAATTCTAGTGTTCATTTATTTTCTATTGAAAATGATGATGATGTGATTAATCAAGAGGAGTATGTTAGCATAATTCGAAGTTTACATTATGCGACTGATTGTACTAGATCTGACATTTGTTATAAGGTAGGAATACTTAGTAGATTTACTACCAAGTCTGGAAGAGACCATTGGTATGCAATAGATCGGATAATGAAATATTTATCCGGTACAAAACATTATGTCTTGTTTTATAAAAGGTATCATGTTGTACTTAAAGGCTTTAGTGATACTGATTGAAATATCTTGTCAGGTGATTCTCTTTCAACTACTGGTTATATTTTTATCTTGGGTGGTGGTGCTGTATGTTGGAATTCTAAAAAACAAACGATTATTGCTAACTCAACCATGGAAGCTGAGATTATAGCTTTAGTTTCAGCAAGTGAGGAAGCAAACTAGTTGAGAGATTTATTACATGAGATTCCCTTATGAGAAAAACCAGTTCTACCTAGTTTAATTTATTGTGATAGTACTACTACTATTGGTTGAGTACAAAAACCGTTACTATAACGGTAAATCCAGATCCATAAGAAGAAAATACAATGCTGTGAAATCTTATTTGACTGATAGTATTATTAATGTGGATTATGTTAAATCTTGTGATAATCTTCTGCAAGGCCTTGACAAAAGAAATGATCTGAAATACATCGAGGGGATTGGGATGAAAACCCATAAATTCATGAGCCATGTATGAGGATACCCAACCTGTGGGCCAGAGATCTTGAGAACCGGGTTCAATAGGAAAAATGAATCATATGATGGTCGTAAGAAATGCACTATTTATTTTATTTCTAATTTCTATGGTGTTAGTGCATTCATTCTGTAATGATTGGCCAAAGTTGGGCTTTTGAAAGTAGCCATTGGTTGTTGGTTTGTTTTTACCAACGTTCACATTGTTTTAAAGTGGCTATAAGAGATGGCCTCTTGGACGTACGAATATGTGAGAAAAAAAAAAAAGAATAGGAGCTTACGTATGTATAGTGAAGAAAAAAAAATAAAGAGTGCTTTGAGATTTTTTTTTTTAGAATTTTTCAGACAAAAGAGGTGTTATTTTTAGAGGAGTTTTGGGCTCAATAACTTGTGCAAAGTTTATTCGAACCATAAGACGATCAGTTGAGCTGTTGTATCCTTGAGGAGTCAAGTCAAGAGGAGTTCTGCTGCACCGGTTAATTTGAGATTTTGTACACCGTAGAGAGCTTGAATCTTTTTAAGAGAGCGATATTTCCGTGTCTCAGTCCAAACTGGTTTCATTTTAATACAAATTTCATTGTAATTTTTATTATATTATTGTATAATTCATTAACAGATACTATTCTTGAGGAATCCAATCATGTCCATTGATACAGCTGCAAAAGAGTAGTAGGAAAGAGAAAATCTTCTAGCAAAATATTAAAAGAATGACTAGGGTCAAGGGTTCTGTTGACTGAATAAGAAGAGAAATGATAGTTGCAGTCGTAAGTGTGCAAGCGCGATGCAATCACTTTGAAAAAAGTAAATAAATATGGAATCCACATGAAAAAAAAAAATTTAATAGTGGATCTCACTCTTTTTCAAAGCGACTGTATGACATTTGTGCACTCTACGATTGTAACTCGAATAAGAATCATTATTAACCCTTCCTCATTAGGTATTCATCCTGAGGATTATCATCAGAAAACAAAACTCACCACAGCCAACTCACATCAAATCCTCTCACCTAGATCACCCAAGTTAAGCATACCCATAGGGAACACTACGAAGCTTGGAACTCCATCGTCTCACATATACATAAAAGAAATTTGGCATTACCCATCTCTTTCTTTTTGCATTTTTCTTGGATTTCTCGTAAAGAATAAACCATATATCCTTGGCTTATTGGTAAGGGGGGACACCATTCCGTCTAGTGGGCCCGAACGGTGTCTTTTACCGGTTGAGGGAGAAATATTAAATACCAGTTTGACCCCACCTTAGAACCACAGATTTTAGTGATCTTAACGTTTAGTGATTCTTGAAGTATAAAGCGCAGACAACCTTTTGTGAGTTATCTATATGGTTGTGATTAATCATTAAACGCAAGGCTGAGTTTTCTCTTAGTTAACTTAAAAGTTCCATCATTCTTTTCTTGCTTTCCTTATTTCCTCTCTTTTTTTCTCTTTGTTTGCATTTATGGGGGCTTTGGAATTGGTTTTATTTTCGGGTTTGTTGTTTGTCTTTCTTGTGTTTAGGGATGTTACTTTTGTGATAATTTGTTCTAGTCCAATTACTAAAATTGACTTTCATATAATTATAGTCAATGGCACTCAAAATCAATAAGATCTACAAAAATACAAGCTGTGTAAAAGGCCGAAATATATAATTTTAAACTTTTTGTTCAAACTCGAAACCAATATCGTCAAGATGAAGCTTTATTTTGACCAGGCAGAGGAGAAATTTGAGCTCTATCACCTAACTACGGAGCCGAAGTTATAGACTATTCTAGGGTTGTAATCGGAGACTACATGTGAATGAATGGATGGGTGGACGAAATTCATCATGCTTCGTACTAATAATAACAAACACAATCTCAAACAAACTAGATAAACACAACCATCAATAAATCAAAAAGATAAATCGACTAGTAATAAGAATTATTCTTAATGGCCCAAGAATGATATTAAAAAAATATATATCCAGTTAACAAATTACAATTACTAGTTTACAAAGATGCTGAAAATCAACTGAACTTAATGAGATACCAATAGAAGACCTTAAGGAAACAATGAAATTGCATCCATTATTGTTCGTTAGCTCGACCGATCTAAAAAATAACCCCACTAGCTACTTCTCTAAAACAATTGAGGGGAAAGAAATTATATGAAGTAAAAACATTGGAAAAAAGTCTGATACGTTCCGAAAGGAATACTAATACGCGGGCAAGTATTTCTCCATTACATATTTAACAAACAAAAAAAAAAAAAAAAAACATAACAAATAGCATATAGAAAATTTATCTACTTGTAGCAGTTGTAGCATATCAACTATACACCAATCCAAAAGACAAGTGCTCTCCCCATTCCTAAAAGGCTAGCAGAAGGGGATGGTATAACCTAATACATCAAACACCCAATAGCAAGGTGGAAAGGAAAACCTAGACAATTGGAATCAGCATGCCAGAAAGGCAGTGTCCAGGAAGTTCCAGGCAATTTAACAATTGAAGCCACGGCAAACAGACAAGACAATAATTAGAATCAAGGCAATGAGAATACCAAAAACAATCAATTTTATCTTCATATTCTGGAACCACATCTTCCTTCTGATCTGAGTTCCTTGCTGCCTAAAATCTTGTGCCTGGAATGCAGAATCAATATAAATACATCAATCTATATGCTGAAGTAAGTGTTAATCCCAAATACTAGAGATAAAACAAGTGAGAATCCCAACTATTAAGGATCAGGTCATGCAATATAGACAGAAGAAAATAAAACTGGGAAGAACCTAATCATGACTGTTAAAAAAACACAGATTCGCCCATGGCCTCGTGACTTGATGGCATTTGTCCCCCCTCTCATGACAAAAGTTGGCGGATTGAGTCCCCATAGCCCCAAGCCCACAAAAACAAACAAACAAGTACAGGATCCACAATAGCCTATCTGACCTTAAAAAAACTGCCTAAGCATATGCAGGATGTAATAACATTACTTAAATATAGCATGGATCAATCCAATAATTTCTAGAGGATAAAGAGTTGCACCTGAGCCCAAGAGTGAAAAGTGTTTTCTGCAGTTAATTCATCTCAAAGAGAGGTAAAAAAAGGGTTCTAGGACTAACCTGAGAGCGAAGGTTCTCAGTTTTATCCACCAGCAGCTCAATCTTCTCACCACGGTCAAGAACCTACACAACAGATGAATCTTAATCAGCACATGCGGTGTTATTCAATAGAAACATAAAAAGGGAAGATAAAAACCCACTTTCAATTCTTAACATCAGTGTCTAATATTTCATACCAATTAGCAATAACATATTTTTACCAAAAGCATGCAATTCGGTATTTTTACTTGCAAATGGCATCATAACATTTCAAGACCAACCAGCAATGCCACTATACCTTCTCAATATTTTCCATCATAACACCCTTGACTTCAGAAACCTGAGCCTTCACTTTTGCAAGCTTGCTTATCTCCTCAGGATGATCAGCACAATACTGCATGTGCTCCTTCAGTTTGGGTCTATAATATTGATCAAATGGTCAAAATCCGTTTGTAATGACACGTCTTTAAGGAATGAAAGAAAGGATTATGCATACCCAAACTCTTTATTTAGGCTGTTGGCAACAGCAGTTGCAGCTTTCCCTCCACCATATCTCTTGTTGAAATCTTCCTTAACTCGCTCCAACAAGGCAATGGGAATTTGTCTGCCAGCAGATTCAACAGCAACTACACAATAGGCTGCAGCATTTAAAAGTAAATGTTAAAAAGTAGAACCTCAATCCCAGAGTCTGGGGTGGCTGTAATACATTTCAGAATGTTAACATCATATAATAAATGTGACTGATAAAAAAATCATATAATAAATGTGGCGCAAATGCCTACATTCAACAAAGAGGTTTAATGTATACAACTAGGGTAATTGACTTGATATCTTCAGTGAAAAATGTGATCATATTCAAATTCTCATTGTCATAATGGCAAAAGATGCTACACTTCCATTCCAAATAACTGGATCGGGAAACTAAGCACTACCCCGTTTCTTCCTTCTTAACAATTTTAAGAAGCAAGATAAAAGGTAAGAAATTAAAACATCATAGGAAATCAAACTTGGAAAGTAATATAAATCTGACCGTGTTCTATAACAATCGGCCTACAAAGTTTCCTTTTTTTTTTTCTTTTTCTTTTTTGTCCCATTTGATAATGCATACTGCAGCAATCTAATTGGCACGTAACATTGCAAAAGATATGACAAATGATGAGGGAAAAACTAACACTGACCAGGCATTAAAATCTTATGTAGATGTTAAGTCAATAGAAAACAAACATAAGCACTCGAAGATTTTAACCCAACCCTCCGCTCAACGTGCAATGAGCTTGCCCTTCATATGGAGTGAATTCCCTACACCTTCTCAAAGGCAAAGCGAACTAGCGAAGCATATATGCATGACGCTTTCCCTTTCAGGACAAAACATTTAACAAAATATCAAAACAAATACATCTCAAGAACCATATTTATTCAGCCAACATTGATATCTCACGCATCAAGAAACAATCCCACAGAATATACACCTTCAAAAGGAATTCATACATAAACATACACACTCCCACACATATCCATGTACATATTTTTTTTATGACAAGGAATCCTGTCTTTAAACGCAACATACTCTCATGCATACATATACGTACAAACATGTCTATATGTTCCGGATTTCGGCACAATTAGATGGTCAAACACACGGACCTGACGGAAAGAAATCAACAAATCTAAGATACAGAGATCTAGATCAGAATTTGGTGCCGATTATAACTATGGAAAAAATTAGGAATAAATCGATTAGAAAGATAAGGGACATACTGAAGCCGTTCTCGACGAGATAATTGAAGGTATGGCCGTCGCAGTTATAGGTGAACTTGTTGTTGGAAGCCGGGAGCTTCTGGAGGCATTGTGAGGCGATGGTAGTGAAATTTCCGGTGAACTCCGTGTACTCGGCAAGGATAACCGTGCCCCGAGCCACGAAGCTGTAGATCAGAGATTGCTGACCCATGTAAATGAACCAAAAAAGAAAGCGCTAATAATCTCTGACAATCGTAGACAGCCAAACCGACCACAGAATCGTAGCAGGAGATTCAGATAGAGAAGAGAGACGACGAGATCGGCGAAGGAAATGTGAATAAATCTAGAAAGAGAGAGAGAGAGAGATAGAGAGGGGGGGACCTCTGAGTCTCTGACCTTTGCTTTGAAATAGAAAATGGGAGAGGGGGTGGCATTGGATAATTTATGGTTCTTAGGGGAAGGTTCTGTTTGGGGCTAAAGTGAAATTATGTGATATTAGAGAGGTCGGAAAGGAAATATGAAATAAAAAAAGTTTGGATCACGCGGTTCTTTCTTTTGAAATTTTCATGCGACCTCAATAAATACGGCTGGCGTGAATTAGGAATTTAGTGGGGAGTTTCTTACTTTCTTTTGCCCGCGTTAGGCTGATTTCACTACGTAGAGGAATGATATTTATAGATGTGATATTTATATAAAATTAATTAATTAATTAATTAATACACGACGCTTATATAACTAATAATTATTTTTATTTTTAACCTTGCATGACTTCCATCAATTGTGATGTAATTCCTTTGAGATTTATAAACTTTATACAAATCATATGATAAAATCATAAAATATAGAATCTATTATAAAATATATATTTTTTATATAGATTTTATTTTTTAAAAAGAATTTGTCCGAGATTTGTATAACTTAAATTTACATATTATTTGAGATTTTTGTCGGATTCAGATTTGACAATTAAATTTTTAAAAAATATTAATTTTCATGAAACAATAGTTATTGGATGATTGCCTTTAAATAAATGGAAATGTATGAAGCGACTGCTCGTGCCCAAAAAAGTTAAGAGCCCTACCGTTGCCAATATATTTTTTTTATTATTTTTATTAATCTCTATAGAATCTTCCTCTATTCATACTTTGTCTTTTAAACATGAAAAAACTAACTTTGGCAATTTGAGGCTGCATGACAGCTCTACAAAGCATGCACAAATCACTAAACTTCTATTTCACAAACTGTGGCATAAGCTATTATTAGTGATATTCTTCTTGAAAATGTTCAATTTGGTTGGGAGTAAATATTGTCCAGCCCTCCATAAGAAATGGTTCACCATACCTTCCACTTTTAAGTCTCATATCCACTTCCACCCATCTTCTGTTTCAACTAGTTTTGATGTTTTCCCATTCAAGTATGCTCTAAATGGTAAGCACTTTTAACAATAAACATCTCATTATTAGAATGTATCCATATAATTTTATCATCAATACACAACCTATTCAAGGGGATGCGGCTAATGATCTTTGCTTTATCGTTGTTGAAAGTCTCATTAATTAGACTTTCCTTCCATTTACCGGTCCCTTGCTTAATGAGTATACTTACAGTTGCTTCTCTACTGAAATTCTTTATAGGGGATTGAACGTGGTATGTTGTTGGTAGAGACGGTCACTTGTCCTTCCAAATTCCGATTTGGTCGCCCTTTCCCACATCGAACCTAGCTTAACCAACTCTATAGAGGAAAGTAGGCTCCTCCATATTAGTGAAGGTCCATTACTCAATTTTGCATTTAATAGATCACCTTGCTTGAAATATTTATCTTTCATAACTGTGGCAACTAGGGATTGAGATTGTTTTAGCATTTTCCAACGTTGCTTTGCAAGCATAGTCTTGTTGAAGCATTCAATATCCTTGAAATCTAAGCCTCCTTTTTTTTATTCTCCCATTTTAACCCAACTCCTCCGATGTACTTTATTCTCATTATGCTTGTGACCCCACCAAAATTTCAACATGAGTGAAGTGAGTTAATTTGAAAATACACATACAAAATTTGAAGAATAACAATTTTCATACAATTGTTATCATACAGGACCTAGAGATTAATCGGCTAGTTTTTCATACTCAATTGCTTGATATTAGTCTCCCTCTATTTGTATAGAGTGTTTTGCATCGCCAACTATGGATATTCGAGGAAGGAAAGGCTTGAGAATGACATCCACGACGGTCTACTCTATCGACACTGACCTAATGGTAACCCTTTTTCCTTGTGAAAGCTTCACTTATCTATCAGTATTTAATGACTTAACATTATATTTATATAAAGCATTAAGGTGTTTTAATCAGGCCTATAGGTCATTCCCTCCGTAACTTGAACTCTTGACGTGGTCCTTGCTCTTATATCAATTTTTAAATACCTAACTAATTGACTTAAAACCACAAACTCTTTGTTAAAATGATTGTTCTGTCGATTTTGTTTTCATTGAATTGCTTTTTCATAGGGAAAACAAGAGAGAGGATCTTTGGGCCGGACCGGTGTTTAAGTGGAATTTACACCCTTCAATGAGACACAGTCACGTTGCTTCTTTAATTTTATTACAATAGACACAACTGCAGCGGATAAAATGAAATGCAGAGCAACGTAGTCACACAACTGAAGCCCGTCTCCACCATGGAGATTCTCTCAAGCTCTCTTGCTCTTCTCAAGCCTGTCGGCCTTTCAATGGTGCAAATTTATTAAGACAAACCCAATCACCTGGACAGTTGAAGAAAACCAAATGTCCAAGAGGAGAAGGGATGTCATTTCTCCCATTCTACCCATATAATACGACTAGTTCACTCCCTTCACAAACCAAACACAAATAACCAGCCACCCATTAATAAAGCTCCAGTAATCGCCTACAACAAATCCAACCCCATCTAATGAATTTTATTTCTTTCGGCTTAATTTCTCACAAAGCGAGAAGAGAGAGAGAGACTTTGTTGAGGAGAGAGAGACCGATAGAAATAATATTCAAGTAATTTTTTTAACTTTATAATATTTTTATAAAAAATGATATTATTAAGTCGGTATGGATAATACAGATAGTAAAATTTTCACATAGCATAATTGATTTAGAAGAAAAAAAATTAAAATTTGAATCTTATAAATTAAATTTTTACCATTTAGGTGATGTGGATGGTGTGCTTTACACGCCGGCTTGAGAATAAAATAATTATATTTTTATTTAAATTTTTCTCTTATCTTTCTAAAAAATTACTAAAATATTTTAATTTAAATTAACTCACTATTATTCACAAAATTATGAAAACCTCTCAATGTCCAAGCCGGTCATTAAATATCAAAAATCTTGTTTTGACTTTGAATTATGGGAAATAATCCATTTGAAAACTAGCCTTTTTTTTTGGAAGGCAGCTTCCTTGAAGCCGGTCCAGTTTGAAGTTAATTTTGGAACCGTCTCATTCGTTATTAATTCAGTCTACTCTAATTAATGAGAAACATAGGGCCGTCCATAATGTTGTCATGTGGAAAATAGCATTTGTTTTTTGTTTTTTTGTTTTTTTCTTTAAAAAGAAGCGGTGTGGAAGAAGGGAGGCGTGTTGGAATAGCGATTCTAAGGTTTTGTTTAGATTGAAAAGTGATCTCAATTTAATTTATTTTATCTCGTCTTATTATTATAAATTTATTAAATTTTTATATAAAATATAATAAATAATTTAATTTTAAAAAAATAATAATATTAAAAAATAATATAATAATATATTTTTTTAAATTTTTAATTTTTAATTTTAATCTCAACTAACTCTCTAAACAATACGTAACTCTAGTCACCTGCTGGTTTCGATCCCCACCGAGTGGCCCTCATCAATCCGGGCCAAATACCAGGGGTTTTTTTGTTTTTATTTTGACAGGAAAAAACTTTTATTTTCAATTTTAATTCAATCTTTTTGAAAAAAAAAAAATTTAAATTTTCACGCGTTAATCTAACATAATTCACCGAATTGCATAGTCTTATAATTAGAATAAACAATTTTTTAATGGATGGGTTGTTTTTTAAAAAAGAACATACAGGCATCCATTCTTAGCCTGAACAAATCGCACAGGACGATTAATAAAAAAATCATATTTATTTTTTGGAAATAGAATCAAACTAATTTATCTCGACCTTTGCTCTAATTTTCTAAACATGTGAGTTTATGTTCATCACAAAAATATTTATGCGTGAGGGTGCTCCAAAACAGATGTATTAGTTTGGTTTATAGTCTAAATTTTTCTCTATATTAATAAGTCACAATTACAACTTCAATTTATTGAATGACATGAAGTCTCTTTCCATAAAAATAAAAAAAATTAGCACCATGGGTGGGGTCTCCAAAATAAAAATTTGATATATATAATTTTTAAATACACAAATCTCACCTAAGTTCTTAAAAAAAAAAAAGAAGACTATTATAAAAAATAAATATAAAAAAATCACTTTTTTTTAACGGGATCCACGTGCTTACAAAAAGAGACGTTAGGAACCAATTTTGGTGTAGATAAGAGATTTACACACTCCAATAACTGACTGACACGTCATCGCTCTATGGAGAAAAAAATACAACCGGCCTCGCTCAAACATTCCACCCCACGCGCATACCGCGCTATCTCTCTCCTCTCTAGTCTCTCCCTCTTTCTTTCTTTCTTCCCCTACTCTCTAAAATCCTAGTGATTCTTCCTTTACGTTTGGACCAAGATATGTTTTTCTTTACCTCAGCTCTCTCTAGAAGCCGAATAGTTTTAATTTATTTTGCACTCTGAATAATCTTTTCGGAATGATAGCAAAGCTCCAAGTGATTTTTTTATTCCGTACATTTCTTGAAAAAAACTGCTTTGAAATTGCAAGTTTTGCCCAAGTGTTATAGCTAGAGTTTCTTGGCATCTAAAGACCCATTTTGACTGATAATAATCTTAATTAGGGTCCGGCTATTATCATTTTGTCTATTATCATTTTGTCTTTGATAAAGTTAGAGTCCGGCTATTGATACCAATATCTGGCAAAAAATGGGAAAAATTTCATAATTAAATACTGTCAATTTGATAACTTTCAAAGACTTTCTGTAAATTATGTATTGGCCTCCTTATTGGACAAATATTCATTCTAGAAGTTCAATTTTCGAAAAGAGATCAAAGTCCTTGGTTGCATCCAAGACTCCTAGTTGACAATTCCTTAATAATACTTTTTCAACAAAAAAAATTTAGATAATATATGAATAGAGAAAGTTTATATATAAATCTTACACTACACACTTCAACCTAATTAATATGTGATTTATCATTTTTATCATTCTATCTTTATACTTAAATATGTATTTGTTTAAATAAAAAGAAAAAAAAAATCATATGTTGGTTAGGTGAACGTGTGTGATGTAAAGCTTTCTTGTAACATTTTTCATTTAGCAGTGTATGATGGACATGGGCTTGGGCCTTTGTTCATGCCTGAAGTTTGCCCCATTACCGAAAAGCCCAATCAATATTGAGAGGGCCCAACCCACTGCTAATACCAACTGGATAATCACCCAGCGGCGGTAGAAGATAAAAGCGATTATCATTTGAATTCACTAAAGGATGAACCTTTGTATCTAGATTTAAATTTGAATAATGGAAAACCGTTATTGCCAAAAGAATGAGGACAGTTCATAAAGCTTTATATAAAGGGAGAACCCAGGTACGTGAAAGGGTTCTGACTTTCTGGTATTAAAGAGTAACTTCTCAATCATTGACTTAAGCATTGAAGGCGTTCTCTCAAACCTTCAAACCATCTAACTCTTTGGTTGCAAGTAGTCATAAGGTGGTGGCGGTGAAACACGTCCATAACAGTTGGTGCCGTCTATGGGATCTCAAAGTCTCACAAGCATGCTTTTCACATGTCTATCACCACACAATCTCAGGCAACTAGAGATAAGGAAGAAACTTCACAGAACATAGAGGAAAGATTTGTGAAATGGAGGATATAATAAAGAGACTTACCACAAAGGTCAACTCACTGCGAAAGTAGAATGAGGCTCTCAAGTCACAGAACGGGCCGTCAGGAGAAGATGTGACACCAAGTCAAGTTGACAGGGTAGAGATGGAGGCAAACAATGCGGGTGTTGGTAAGGGCCACCAGGAGGATGAGGGAACGAAGAAGCTGTACCACGACGTGCGCATCCTGATGGATAAGTATGAGAAGATGGCCAAGAAGATAGAAACGTCCTCTTCGATTGAACAGTTGTTGTCCAGCACAAACCTATCATTCTCTGCAGAAATTATGGCAATGCCTCTACCTCCAAAATTCAAGGTCCTGTCGGTAAATTTGTATGACATATCCAAGGATCCTGTGGAGCATCTTGAAACTTTTAAAACCCATATGACACTTCACGGATTCCCAGGAGAAACTGCATGTAGGGCTTTCCCTTTGACTCTAAAGGAGTCGGCGAGAGGATGGTTTGGAGCACTACAACCAGGTTCCAAAGAAAGTTTCGAGGAACTGGGCCGACAGTTCTTGACCCAGTTCATGGCGAGTAGAAGACGCAGGAGGCCAGCTGCATATTTATTAACTCTCAAACAGAGAAAGGATGAAAGTTTGAAAGCATATTTAACACGCATCAATAAAGAAAAGATGACAGCCGATGATCAAGACGAGAAAATTATGCTAGCAGCATTGCTTGGAGGTATTTGGCCAAGGAGCCCTTTTATGGCTGAATTGGCAAGGAAAACCCTTTCCACATTATGAGAATTCATGGATAGGGCTGACAATTTTGTTAATGCCGAAGACACACTTATTGTCCTGACTGTTCAACAGGAAAGAATGAGTGATCGGGAACTGAAAGGAGGACAGAGGAAACACCGAGATAGGGGTCAAAAGACGAGGAGAGACCAACAGAACTTAAGGTGCGATAATAATGTAAGAAGACATAATGGCGATTATGTGCCTATTCTAGTGCACACAATCGGGACAAACCAAAAGAAAAAGTACAAAACGACAGCAATGAGCGACAGACTGAGAAGAATTGCACTTATCATAAAACAAAGGGACATAGAATTGAAGATTGCCATAACCTGAAGTGAAAAATAGAAGATATGAGAGGCAGTGGCGAGTTGGAACGCCTGATCGCC